>PVKA01012879.1:0-56590 GCA_004027165.1 Ctenomys sociabilis
CGGTTTTGTAGACTCGTGATTGCTATTTTTAGTTCTTCTATATCTCTTTGACTGTGTTTCATGTGTTCTATTTCTTTTCTGTATTGCTCATTCAAGGAATCCATCATATTTCTGATCTCCTCAATTTTTTTATCCATGTCTTCTTTAAAGGTAGTTATTAATTCTTTTTCTGCTGTGTTTCTTCCTAGTTGGATTTCCTCTGTATATTTCTGGACTTGTTTCGGTATTTCAGATCGTATGACTTCAAAAAGTTCTTTTTTGATTTCAGAACTTATTTCTACTTTGAGTTCCTCATGATCTTTCTGCTGTTGTTTCTTTGCTTCAAATGCTGTTAATTCATATATATCAGTTGGAATAGTGCTCTCTGCACTTGTTTTGGGTGAGCATTGTTTTTCCACCCAATGTTTCTGGAATTCATTCTTTATTTCAGATACTATGTATTCAAATATTTCTTTTTTAATTTGGCGAATTGCTTCTCATTTTATTTCCTCTATAGCTTTCTGCTGTTGTTCCTTTGCTGCTGTATCTGGTAGTTCATTCGTTGCAGCTGAGCTAGTGTCCTCTGCCCTTCCTTGATGGACTCGAGGTCTGGGATTGCAGTTTTCCCCTTCTCTTTATCATTCTGTATAGCACTGATCTTTGACCTTTGGTGTAGAGCTTTGGTGCAGCTATAACCTTAGCTTGTTATGAGATTCAGGTGCCAGTCTATTAAGTTTGAGATTTTCCAGATATGCCTATCCTGGGTTTAGCTGTTGTGTTCAGTTTCTTTTTTGCTGCAGCTCCTTTGGTTCCCCTCTGTTGGTTCCCAGTGTCAGCCCTCCTGTGTCAGGCAGGTCGTTCCCCAGGTGGGTGGGCCTGGGCTTTGGTGGGTCTTCTGGGCTCACAAAAGGATAGTGGATGATCTTATTCACTGAGTAGGCTGTACTGAGCCGGCCAGCTTGTGCTGGGTTCGGGTCTACAGGCCGTAACCCGAGAAGGCTGGGAAAGGTCCCTCTGGTGCAGTGGGCCTGGAGGCCTCACTCACCGGCCAGGCTGTGCTGGGTTTCGGTCCGTAGCTTGGGACTGTGGATTGCTGAGAAATGTCCCTCCAGCGTGGCAGGCTTGGAGTTCTCACTCCAGGCCGACCTGCACTGGGTCTGGGGCTATGGGGTAGGTCCAGTAACCACCTGGAAATGTTTCTCTGGCACAGTGTGCCTGGAGCTGTCACCGGGCCACTGGGGGGTGGCGGGCAGCTTAATCCCTGCGAAATGTATCTCAAGCATGACGGGCCTGGGGTTCTACACTCACTGACCTTTGATGCTCAGAGAATCGGGGAAATTCCCACTCAATCAGTGGGCTTTAGGTCAGAGGATCCGGGGAGGTGTTGGTGAGTGGATCCTGAGGTTTCAGGCCAGTCACTGCCTTGGAGGGGTTGGGGACAGGGATCCGCGTAGCGCGCGTGGGAAGAAGCCAACCCTCTCACTGATCTGGGAAGCCTGGTGAGTCCTGTAAATTCTCTCTCGCTGAGAGAGCTTGGCACGGGAACCAGGAGGCTGCTGGAGTCAGTCACTGTCTCAGGCTGATCTCTGGCTGGGAGGGCGTGGGCGGGACGGAGGAAGATGGCGGATTCAGCTGAGCTGTCTCTGGCCGGTCTCAGGGGCTGGGCGGGGGCGGGCGGGATTGATGAAGCTTTTTTTTTCTTTTTTAAACAAAAACAAATAAAAAACAGAATTGAACTTGGGAACTTTTTCTTGCCAGGCAGACACCTAGCCACTGAGAGGGCTCCAGCTTTTCCTGGTATTTCCTTTAACATTTCTTCTTTTCCTGTTGTAGGAAAATAAAAACTAATTTCATTTCATTTTACATAAACACTTTTTGAGGTTGCAGCACATCTGTTTGGTTTTCATTGTGAAAGTAGAGAATAACAACGTTTTGGGGAGTTATTTCTAAACAGAACTTGTCTCTAATCTTAATGTAATAAAAATGTATGCGATGATCAACATTTGCAACTTTTTTTACATGTGGTAAATTTTTAATAGTCTAAAGTAGAACATCACATTCTACATCCTAGGACTTGTTACATGGTAAACCTGGACCTGCAAGAGCTACCCTGGAGTACTCTGTGAGCAAATATAACCACTGAATTTTAAGTGTCCCATATCCCCTGTACAGTGCATATTCCTAGTCGTGGTGCTTTTGTTGCCCAGTGCTTCCTTAATTTCTTTGCTGATCCAGGGACAGGGGACAGCTCTTCTGACTCATATCCCGTTCTTGGCCTAGGATATGTAAGTCAAAACCACCACAGTATTTTCTTTTGGAAAAGAGGGGCATTGAGCTTGCACTTTCTACCTAAAGAATCTGGGGGTTATATCAGGCTGTGTAGCTTGACCACTAGAGAGAACACAAAGTTGGGTTTCCAGTACCAATGTGGAACAATCTTTATGTCTCAGTTGTGCCAGAGTAGGGGAATAAGATGCTGAAAGACTGAAGAAAATATCCGGAGACACGAACAAGTGATACAGAGTGGATTGAATTTACTAATAAATTTGAACAGAAAAAGAAATGGATAGATTAAAACTTACTTAAAAAAATGATAAAATCTAGTGAAAGATCTGGGGAAGCACTACCAGAAAGCCAGACAGGAAACCATCAGCAACTCCTAGTGCCCAGGAGCAGCGGGCTCTACTGTAGCAGTCCATAGACTTCTCCATCCTCAGTGACACAAGTTTCTATAGTACTCTTCCACACCTGATTAATGCAAGGGCAAGAGCTTTTATAGATTAGGCTGCTCCTTGCTTTTATGAAAAGCATTCCAAGAAACACCTGATTTAAAATAGAGATAAGAAGTCAGTTTATGGACCTGCCAAACAGCTCAGCCGATTGAAGTACCTGCTCAGGCAGATGCAGTGTCTGGGACTGATCCCTGTATGCCATGCCAGCCCTGCCCCGCAGAGCATGCTGAGATAGAGATTAAGACTGGGCGTGGTGGCCTATAATCCCGGCTTTGGGAGGCTGAACACAGGCTGATCACTATGAGTCCAATCTAAGTAGTAAGACCCTGTAGGACTTGTACTAAAATACAAAATAAATAAATAAATAAATAAAGTAGTTTCTGCAGATTGTATGAGTCTGCCTAGTTCTCAGTGATCCTCAGATAATAAATATCTGGACTGTTCAGTCCTATCCACTTAAATTCTCCATTATTTGACCAGAATGTGGGAAATGAAAAAGGGCATTTCAAAGATATAGACTTAAAACACTAATTATTTTTGGAAAGACAGACATAAATAGACATAGATTTATCTACCAGTATAGAAAAGTCAATCACAATAAAGGGAATCCTTAATTTAAGTGACAAAACTAGTCATTAGACCATGTTCTCAGTAAAATATTCTATGAAAGACATAATATAAGCATAATGGTCTTGTTCTTCTTTATTTCTTCTTAGGGTAGAATTGCTAAATGCTATGTAAAGATGCCAGTTTTACAGGGATTCTTAAACAGTCAAAATACCTTTTTAATTTCCTGATACATTGCTTACACAGAGTAATTGAATTACATTTCTTTACAGAATGCATAGCAGTTACCACCTTGCTGCTCTACCCTGAATATATTTTTCTGCAGTAGATTTTAAAACTTCATATATTCATATCATATTTCTAGTGATTTTTAAGTGATTAGTAAGATGTTTACTCATCATAATAACAGAAATATAATATTTTTCAGAGACATTACACACCAACAATGTGTTTGAATTTTAAATTTAATTTTAAATTTAAAATTAAATAAAAGAAGTGGGGTTTAATCTTTCCACTACGTACTTTAGCATGTTTTCTGACCAATTTTAGATCAGAACATGTTGTGTTTCCCCGATATTATTTGGACTGTTTACTCTCAGATGCATTCAGGGTTTAATTTTTTTAACTTTTACATGAACCTTTGTAATTCATTCCATGTATCATTCTACATACTTGCTTTGTTTCTTTATTCAGACTGACCTTCAACAATGTTAGTAGATTAGATTTCTGGAAAGAATTCTAATTATGTAAAATCTTTGATCAGCTCCAAATAAATTACTCATTCTGTCATGTTTTTATAAATATCACCTCAATTTTCAGCTACTGTATTTTATTTATTTTATTTTATTTTATCTTGTATTGTATTGTATTGTATTGTATTGTATTGTATTGTATTGTATTGTATTGTATTGTATTGTATTGTATTGTATTGTATTGTATAGTGTCAGGGTTTGTACTCAGGACCCTGCGCTTACCTTGCAAGCACTTATTCTACAGAGCTATCTCCCCAGACCTATCAATTTTCAAATATAGTATTTGTAGATACCATGTCTGAAACAATATAGTCCATATAATTTTCAAATGTTCTTATGTATTTGGTACTCATTCTGTGTGATTGTCTCAGTTAATCTTCCCTCTTTTCTGGGACAACAACCCAACACCCAAAATGAAGGAAGAGAAGGCTTACTTATCTCACAGTCAGTGGAGATTTCAGTCCATACTCAGCTGCCTCCAAAGCAGGATGGCACATGGCAGAGAACATTTCAAGGCAACAGCAAAGGGCAAGAGAGCAGAGGGAGAGGGCAGCAGCACAGGCAGATAGCCCGCCACTCTCCCCTCCCCTAGAGAAGATCACCTGCCCTCGAGCAGGTGCAGCGTTTACACCCACAATAATTAATCACAAATTCTAGAAGGCTTTATGAGTGCACTTAGACACAAACCATTGCAGTGACACATACAATTTACACTTTCAGGCCTTCCTTATATTGAGTTTTAAAATTGTTCATTTGTTTTCAATCTGTGTTCATTAAAAGTTTCCCAGTATCTTCTCTCTTTAAGCCTACAAAACACAAAGTTGTATAACTTTGCATAGCTATAGTTATTGGTACTGAATTTTAATATGTCTTTAAAATCTACTATGTTGTAAACTGCTAAAGTGCTCTATATTTTTCCAAAGAATTACGCTTTTATTGCGGATTGTGTTCACTAAACAACTTAATTTAGAAAACTATAAACTTATACGTGCTAGTTATATCACAGATTGTTGACACAAACTTTTATTCTCTCATCCTATAGAATGCTTTGTTACAAATAGTTAAATTGTCATTGCTCATTAACCTAAAAGTCTTGATTTTTTAAATAAATCAATTTACCTATTTCCTTTAAAAATTACATTGTGTAGGATTTTACACTTGTAAATAGATGATGTTTGTCTTTATTTCTCTGTTTTACAGTAATATAATTATAGTAAATATGAATAGAAAGTTAAATTTAATACTAACAGATTTAAGTCCTTTTGATTTTTCTCCTAACCCCCTTACAATTTTACATTTATTTATATAAACTTGTGTAAGCCGGGCGTGGTGGCGCATGCCTGTAATCCCAGCACTCGGGAGGCTGAGGCAGGAGGATTGTTGTGAGTTCGAGACCAGCCTGAGCTACAAAGTGAGCTTAAAGCCAGCCTGAACTGCATAGCGAGACCCTGTCTCAAAAAGACAAAAAAAAAAAAAAAACTTGTGTATATTTTTATGTGTTTACATATGTTAAACACAATTTAGTGATGTGTACATTACAGTATAAATAAATAAATTTACTTATTTATCAAGGTGGTAACTGAAGGCCATGTGTGAGATGAAACCAGAGATCATTATGTGAGGTAAAGGTATCCAAACATAAGGTCACAGACAATGCAGTATCTCACGCGTATGTGGAATCCAAAACTTAATTTAATACAGAGAGACCTGAGAGAGAGTAGGACTGGGTAAGGCATGTGAAAAGGTTGATCAGAGAATACTTAAATGGAAACAATACATTTCGGGAAGTTTTTACATAGTATGGTAATTTGATAGTGATGTACTATCCATTTCTTACTTATTTTTTTATTTTTTATTTGTTTTGTTTTGCACAGCAACATATTTACTCATTTAAGAATATTGTCTCAGGGTACATCCATTTACCTGGAAATTGTCCAAGTGGATACTTCCTTATGTCTGAGTAGTACTCCATTATATTTTTCTTTTTTTGGAGGAATCAGAGATTGAACTCAGTCCCTTGCGCTTGACAGAGAAACGTTTATTCCACTGAGCCATCTCCCTAGCCCCTCATTGTATTTTTCTTAATTTTAATTTTATTTTATTTTGAAGACTAAAAGCAAAAGCAAAACCAAACAGCAGGAACAAAGACAATACATATGCATACAAAGCTGTAAAAGTGAAAATTTAAAGCATTAACTGCTATTTTCAAAAAACTGAAGGAAATTAGTACAAACATCTCAATCATCCTGTACATATACTTGCATAATTTTCCTCCTTCCTTTTTTCCTGTCATTTCTCCTTTGACTCATCTTTGTTGCTTAATACTTGTATTCAGGTTGTTTTTTTTTTTTCACATTACTATATCTACTGTACCTTTCGGGTTTTATTTGATTTTTCAGGTTCTTGCACCAGGGAGAAAATATATTTACACATGTGAGTCTTATTTATTTCACTTATGAGTATAGTTGCTAATTGTATCCACTTACATGTAAGTTTATCTTCCTTATAGCTGCATAATATTTCATTTCATAAAAATACCACATCTTTCTCATCCATTCCTCAGGTAATGGGCGTTTTGGTTGTTTCCAAGATTTGGCTATAACAACTTGTTCAGCTATAAGGCATATACATGACCATTGTATGATGTTGGAAAAATACCCAGAAGAGGAATAAATAACTGGATTGAATGGGAATTCCAGAGCTATTTTTTGAGAAGTCTCTACAGTGATTTCCATAGTGGTTGTACCAGGGAACATTTCTACCAACAGTGAAAAAGGGTTCTTTTGTCCCCATAGCCTCTCCTGCATTTCTTATTAGTTGATTTCTTTATGACAGCCGTTCTTTGTGGAGAGACAAGGTATCTCAGGGTTGCTTTAATTTGCATTTGTCAAGTGGTCAGTGCTGTGGAACATTTTCTCATGTATTTGTTTGTCAGTTGTATTTCTTCCTCCAAGAAAGGTGTATTTATCTCAGAATGGTGTATCCATGTCAGTTATTGGATTTTTAAATTTTGGGAGGTCAAATTTTTAGTTCTTTATGTATTCTAGATAGAAGACTCTGTCTGAGTAATTGCTTTTTAAGACTTTTCCCTGATTTGTGAGTTGTGTTCATTCTGTTGGTGATTTCTTCTGATATGCAGAATGCTCTCAATGACATAAGATCTAAGTAGTTGATTTTTTGAAGCATTTCCCTTGCAGTTTGGTTTTTGTTCATGAACTTTCCATCTACCTGTATGTTTTCAAGATTTTTACACATTTTCTCTTCCTGTACATTTAGTGTTTCTATTTAGTGTTTAGATCTTTAATCCATTTTGACTTTCATTAGTGCATGACTATAGACCCAGATCTAGCTTTAGCTTTCAGCATGTGGAGAGCCAGTTTAAACAGCACCATTTGTTAAAAAGGCTATCTTTCCTCCAGTGACTATATTTGGCCCCTTTGTCAAACATAAGATACCTTAGTGTGTTTATAGTTGTTTCTGTGTTTTCTAATCTGTTCCATTGATCCTTGGGTCTATTTTTATTTTGCCAGTACCATGCTGATGTTATCACAGTAGCTTTGTGGTATAGTTTCCAGTCAGGAATTGTAATGCCTCGTGCCTTACCTTTGTGCCCAGGATTGCCTTTGCTATTCTAGATCTTTTTTGAGTTCTAAATAAATTATAATAATATGCTCTCTGGCTCTGTGAAATGCATTGATGGCATTTAATGAGATTCCATTTACTGTCTATAATAAGTTTGGGAGTATGGCAATTTTCGCAACGTTGGTTCTTCCTATCCAGGAGCAAAGAATATCTTTCCATTTTCTGAAATCCCCTACAAACTTTTTTCAGAGTATTGTAATTTTATTTTATTTATTTATTTTGTCTTTTTGAGACAGGGTCTCACTATGCAGTTCAGGCTGGGCTTAAGCTCACTTTGTAGCTCAGGCTGGTCTCAAACTCACGACATAATAAGCTCTTGCTTGGCCAGTGTAATTTTCATTGAATAGATCTTTTATTTCTTTAGCTTGATTAATTCTTAAGTTTTTTCTTTGGATTCTACTGTGAAGGTTGTTGATTCTTTAATTTCTCTTTCAGTGAGTTTATTATCTGTGTAGAGGAATTCTACTGAGTTTTGAATGTTGACATTTTTACCTGCTAGGTGCCTGAATTTGCTTATTAATTCTAGGAGCTTCTTGGTGAAATGTTTTGGGTCTTCCAAGTACAGTATCATGTCATGCGTAAATAATGACAGTTTCAATTCTTCTTTACTTATTCTTATTCATTTTATTTCTCTCTTATTTAATGACTTTAGCCAATTGTTCCAGAACTATATTGAATATGAGTACAGGTAGAGGACATCCTTTTCTTATACCTTATTTGAGAGTAAAACTGTTCAGTTATTTTCCATGTAAAAATATGTTGCCTGTTGGTTTTACATAGATTTTTTTTTTAATCCGATTGAGGTACAGGTCATAGATTCCAATTTTCTGTAGGGCTTTGAACATGAATGAGTGTTGAAATTTATCAAAAGCCTTTTTTTTTTTTTTTGCATCTATTGAGATGATCATGTGAGTTTGGGTTTTGGTTCTATAGTTAAAGATTATTACACTTATGGATTTGCTTACATTGAACCATGTTTGCATGAATTCTGCCTGGTAACAGTGTATAATTTTCCTGATTATTTGTTGTATCCTATTTGCCAGTATTTAATTGAGGAATTTTGTATGTAGGTACAATACTTGTCTTCAGGAATGATTTTGATTGTATTGCTTCCATTTGAATTTCTTTTCATATCATTTCATTTCCTTTCTTTTTTTTTCCTTTCTTTCTTTCTTTCTTTCTCTCTTTTTTCTTCATTTTAGGGAAGAGTGCAAAGGGTGTTCAGGATCTCACTACTAGATCAGACTTACAGTGATTTTCCTTCCTGTTACAGCCTCCCAAGGGCTGGGAGGTGTGGGCCACCAAGTTCAGTCTCAATTGCTGTCACAGTGGCCCCCAGAATGGGGCTGGCAGAGCAGGCTCCTTTTCAGGCTCTTGTTTGAGGAGTTTAGATTTAAATTTTCTCTAATTTTTTTTATAGTATTCTGCTGTGAAACTATCAGGACATGGGCTTTTCTTTGTTGGTACATTTTTTATTATATTTTCAATTCCATTGGTTGATACTGAGTTACAGAGTTTTTGTGTCTTCTCAATTCAGTCTTGGTAATTTGTACCTATGTAGTATCTGTCCATTTGTAGTATCTGTCTTCTATTCTGTGAAAGTGAAGATTTTCAACATAGCAACTGCTGATTGCCTCAATTACTATTCTTCAATACTGTGACAAAGTACTTGACACCCAGAATTTAGATAGGAATGGTGTTTTACCTCACAGTTATTGGATGCTTCAGTCCATGGTCAGCTGGATCCAAGGAAGGCAGAGTAGCACACACAAGGCAGAGTGTAGCCCTTCAGGCTGCAGACAGCAAAGAGCAATAGGAAGAGCAGCAATGAGCTAAATTCTTCCCTTCCTTACATTTCTATGAAGATGATCCACCTCAAGGTTGGTGTAGCACTAACATCCATTATCCCAGGTTTCTTTTAATTTTCTCTTTTGATGAGGTTCACAGGGGTTTGCCAAATTTATTTAGTCTTTTAAAGAACTATATTTTTGATTCATTTATTCTTTGTATTGTTCATTGCCTCAATTGCATCAATTTCTCCAATTATCTTTACAATTTTCTCTCATCTTTGTGCTTTGGGCTTGGTTTGTTCTTATTTTTTCTAAGAGCATGATGTGTAGCACTAGGGGACCCATTTGTTCTCTTTCTGTTTTCCTAATATGTGAGTTGATCAAAATAAGTTTTCCTCTGATCATCTTTTTATTGCATCCCAAAAATCTCAGTAAGTTGTGTTTGAATTTTTTTTGAATTGTGATATTACTTAGTTTCATCTATAACCCATTAGTTGCTGAGGGGGGTGTTATTTAATTTCCATATGTTTATGGGGTTTTTGTGGTTTCTTTTGTAATTAATTTCCAGTTTAATTGCACTGTTTCACATAACATGCATAATCTAAGGACTTATATTTGGTCTACTTATACATGTCCTTTTTGTGCAGCTGAAAACAGTGTGTGTTTATTTGCTATTGGGTGGAACGCTCTGTATATGTCCACTAAGTCCATTTCTTCAAATTCTTGGTTCACTTGGGTTACTTTTTTCCTATTTTTTTCTGCTTGACCTGTCTTTTCAAGATTAGGAAGTGCTAAGATCCTCTGTAAAGATTGTAATATTAGTTATTAGATCTTTCATGTCCATTAAAATTTATCTTGTATAGCTGGGTGCTCCCATATTTTGAGCATACATATTTATGACTTTTATCTCTACCTTTTGAATTTTTCCCCTAAGCTGTATGGGATGACCTTCTTCATCTCATTTGATCACTCTTGGTTTGAGTTCAAACTGTTTGAGCAAGATAGCTAGACTGCTTTTCTTTCAGTCCCTGGATCACGTAGCATTGGTTTTTATCTTTTGACATTCGGCCAATGAATTTTTTTATAAGTTAAACGTGTTTCTAGTGTAGAATATAATAATGGATTTTTATTTCTCTTAATTCACCCTGTCAATGTATTTCTTTTAATTGGTGAATTGAATCCTTTTATATTGGCAGTTGTGATTGATACTTTTTGCCTTATGTTTGTCATAGTTTTCTGCTGTTGGTTCCCCACTTTTTGTCTGTGTTTAATTGCTTACCCTTTTTGAGGGTTCTTTCTGTTCACATTCTTGGAATAGGGGTTATTTTGATCCCTTTGTAGAATGTCTTTTCATTATCTTCATAGGGTTGGTTTGGTCATCATGAATCCTTTATTTATTTTTGTTGTGGAAGCATCTTACTTCTCCAATAAACTTGAAACAATTTTTTTCATGGTTTATCAGTTTAGGTTGGAATTTGTTTCTTGCAGGATTTGTAGTACTTCACTCCATGCTCTTTTTGACTTGATGATTTGTGATAAGAAATATGCTGTTATTCTGACTTATTTTCCTTTAAATGTGATCTGTTTCTTTACTTCAGTGGTTTTCTTGTGCTAAATTTCTGGGATCTTGATTCTTACATGTCTATGTATAGTTTTAATTTATTTGATATTATTTGGAATTGCATATATGCCTTAGTTATCTGAATGTAAGATTGTTTTCCGTATTTGGGGAGTATACTGCTATTACTTCTGCCCATATTCTTTTTGTTGTTTGACTTGGTTTATTATTTCTCATTGATGTTGATTAGTTTTATGCTGTTAAATTTTGCATCATCTTTTAGCTTGTGAACTATTATTTTCTGGAACTTTGTTGTCTTTCAGATATTTATTTTTCCTGGTCTCTAACTATAATGCTGTCTCCAGGTTTTGAAAGTCTATCTTAACTTTCTTTCTTTCTTTCTTTTTTTCTTTCTTTCTTTCTTCATTGTATTTTCCTGATTTTTTTTAAATTTATTCATTGAATGACAAAAAAGGATAACAGCAATGAAACATTTCAAAACAGGTTAGCAAGACAGTTACAATAATTAATAAACTTCATATTGTTGTCCTCCTAGTACTTATTCAGAGGACAAAATGAGGATATGATAACTTGTCTAAACAAACCTTTCTTCTCACTGAACTAAGAGAAAGTAGTTGCATATCTATCCCACTTTGTATATTCATATATATTTTTTTCATTACAATATGGTCCTTTTTTATATCCCCCTTTATTGTTTTGGTTTTCGTGTTTCATTTTATTTTGTTTTGTTTTGTCACAGACAGGTGTTCCATTGCTATTAACTTTAATTCAAATGGTTTTGCAAATTTTAATGGAGTTTTTAATTTTTGGTATCTCTTTGTATCTGCTTAATGCATTCTATTTCTTTCCTATATTGTTCATTCAATGATTCCATCATTTTTCTATTCTCTATTTTCTGTCAATGTCTTCTTTAGAAATGTTTAGCAAATCTTTCATTGTAGTTGTCATTTCTATTTTACATGGAATATTATTTCCGAGCTGATTTCCTCTATACCCTTCTGAAATTGTTTCTTTATTTCAATTGCTGTTATTTCAGAGATTTCAGTTGTGTCCTTCCAATTTTTTCTGTGCTGCTATCTCCTGGGTTCGGTCTGGGTGATCTCTGGACCTCGGATTGCATTTTGCTCCTTTTCATCATTTTTTATTTCAGAAAGAACTCTGTTTTGATTTCTGGGAATTTTTCTTATCAAATTTTGATAGTTGTAGCTGTATCTGTATCACTGCAGTCATAACAATGGGTTTGTTCCTGGGTCAGAGATTCTTGCTTCGTGTGTGTCCCAAGGTTTTCCCTTCTCTATTGATTGAGAGTGAGATACTGAATTCTGTTTGGCAAACCCTTTGTCCCTCAGTATAGGGCCTTGGTGAGGTTATTATCCAAATGGCTCCTAGTATTATTTCCTAAGGGAGAACATGTGTTTAATGCTGATATTGTATACTGTTTATAGTGGTATGATTAGCAATAATAATAACAAAAGTGAAATTTAGCAATTGACAAACTTTTATAACTAATGGGTTTTACTTTCAGACCAAAGGAGATAAAATAGCTATATAACAAAGCAGAACAAGGCAGACTAGCTCACCCATTAACCCCTGTCACCTTCACACCACAAGGATCTTCCCATAGGTCTAGGTCTCAGCCTGGGCCACTCCGGGCCTAGCAGTACACCTCTGATCACTGGGTCTAGTTCTAACAAACCCAAAATTGGCTGGCCAGTCCTGGCTTGGGTCTGCTCGCTGCGCTTGGCACCTTCTGGCTGCGCCCCATTGAAGTGGACAGGCTGGACCCAGCTGGCTGCTGTGCTTAGCTGCTCCTCCGGGCTGCAGCCCACTAAAGTGGACCGGCTAGGCTTCTTTCATTTTTAATGAAGGGTTTTGAAAGTTATCATCCTCAAGAAATCATAAGATTTTAAATATGTGAAACCCCTTTAACTACTGTACAATGTTTACATGTACTGAGACATTACATAGTACACAATTTCAATGAAAAATGCTCTGCTTTAAATTCAATGATATAGCTACAGACATTTTGGATATTTATGCTATGTGACTTTGTGATGGTCCTATCAAAACATATTCAGGTTGTAATATATGTAATTTTAGGAATTATGCTGCAGCAAATCTTTTCTGTATGTCTTTTTAGTTCAGAGTTGATTTTTATGTAGGATAAGAGTGTATCTGTCTGACTTAATTAGGTAATGCTGTGATAAATAACTCTGGGGCTGGGAATGTAGCTTGGTAGTAGTGTACTCTCCTAGCAAGCACATGGCCCTGAGTTCAAATGCCAGCACCGCAACAAAAACAGAAATAACTCTGCAACACTCTAATAAAGTTTATATCTACATCTCAGGCTTTTGTCACCTCGGAGCTCTTTATGTTGTGACAACTCTAAGACTGTTCAGTTTAGTGTTGCAGTAGCCTCTGTGTGCACGGTAATCAGCTGAGAAAGGGCATGACGTGTTGCATGCAGACTCTGAAGGTGGCTGCGTCACGCCTAGCATTGAAGGAGGGGACAAAGCACATTATCAACGCTATGTATTTCAGGAGGAAAAGCAGTGAAGTTCATAAGAAATTAATAACTACCTCATGTCTATTGATGCAGGAATTGCTAGGTAAATGTATTTTCTATTTAAAAAATAAACATTTACTAAATATCTTATAATTTAATTTACTAGGAACATTATATAAGGCTATCAGTTTTTCCTATATGCTCATTTTGATTAAATACTATCAGTTGTTAATTTTTTTTATTTCACTTCGATACGTTTTTGAACAAAATAAGGGAAATTTATCTATTTTATTTTGTCAGTACTAATAAAATACTTAAACAATTTATAAACGTGATAACTATATAGATTGTAAAAAATTCAACATTACAGATAGAAGACAGAATAAATTTGAGTTTTTTGTCAGTAAATGATGCAACTAGAGAACATAATCTTTTTTTTCCAATTTAAATATTTTTATTGAAGACATTGCATTTTCACTTATAGTACAGTGCTTAAAGTGCAATGCTATATCCCTGTGCACATGTTCCATTATTTAAGTATTGAGAATGCCCAGTAGTTTACTATAGCAGCTCAACTTTTAACTGCCACAGAATTCGTTACAAATTTAGGTCCTTCAATTTTGTTGGTTGTGGAAGAATGCTATATTTGTATTTAAGGTTGGCTTAATCAACCTCTTCAATGGTGGGCCCTGAGGAAGCACTCCTCCTCCAGAAGGAGGAGCTCCTCCACCAGGGGAGCCTCCAGGCATTCCTCCAGGCATGCCACCTGCACTCTGGTACAGCTTAGTGATGATGGGATTGCAGACTTTCTTCAGCTCTTTCTGCTGATGTTCAAATCCTTCTTTCTCTGCAGTCTGATTCTTATCCAGCCAGTTGATGATTTCATTACACTTGTCGAGAATCTTCTGTTTATCTTCATCATTAATCTTGCCTTGAAGCATCTCATCTTCAATAGTTGCTTTCATATTGAAAGCATAAGACTCCAATGAGTTTTTGGAGTATACTTTGTCCCTTTGCTTCTCATCTTCTGCTTTGTATTTCTCTGCTTCCTAGACCATACGCTCTATGTCCTCCTTGCTCAAATGGCCCTTATCTTTAGTGATGGTGATCTTGTTCTCTTTACTTGTGCTCTTATCAACTGCAGAAACATTGAGGATGCCATTGGCATCAATATTAAAAGTTACTTCAATCTGAGGAACACCACAGAGTGCAGGAGGTATGCCTGTGAGTTCAAACTTGCCAAGCAGGTTATTATCCTTGGTCATGGCTCGCTCACCTTAGTATACCTGAATGAGCACACCAGGTTGGTTGACAGAATAGGTAGTGAAGCTCTGGGTCTGCTTGGTAGGAATGGTTGTATTGCGTTTGATGAGGACTGTCATGACGCCACCAGCAGTTTCAATACCAAGAAAGAGGAGTGGCACCCAACAGTAGCAAATCTTGGGCATTTTCAGACTTGTCTCCAGATAAAATGGCTGCCTCAACAGCTGCACCATAAGCAACAGCCTCACCAGGATTGATGCTCTTATTTAATTCTTTTCCATTAAAGAAGTCTTGCAGAAGCTTCTGGATCTTAGGGATACGGGTAGAACCACCCACCAGGACAATGTCACGGATCTGAGACTTGTCCAGTTTAGCTCTCGGAGAGCCTTTTCCACAGAGTCCAGAGTGCCACGGAACAGGTCAGCATTCAGCTCTTCAAACCGAGCACGAGTAATGGAGGTGTAAAAGTCAATTCCTTCACAGAGGGAATCAATCTCAATACTGGCTTGGGTGCTGGAAGAGAGGGTTCTCTTAGCTCACTCGCACACAGTATGAAGACGGCAGACAGCTCTTTTGTTCTCACTGATGTCCTTCTTGTGCTTGCGTTTGAATTCAGCAATGAAATGATTGACCATTCGGTTGTCAAAATCTTCTCCACCTAAGTGGGTATCTCCAGCTGTAGATTTCACTTCAAAGATTCCATCTTCAATAGCGAAGATTGAAACATCAAAAGTGCCACCTCCCAAGTCAAAAATCAGCACATTTCTTTCAGCTCCAACCTTTTTGTCCAAGCTGTAAGCAATAACAGCAGCAGTTGGTTCATTGATAATTCTAAGTACGTTAAGACCAGCAATAGTTCCAGCACCTTTGGTTGCCTGACGCTGAGAGTCATTAAAGTAAGCTGGCACAGTGACCACAGCATTAGTAACAGTCTTCCCTAGATAAGCTTCCGCAATCTTCTTCATCTTTGTCAGCACCATAGAAGACAGCTCCTCTGGGTAGAAGCTCTTTTTCTCTCCTTTGTATTCTACTTGAATCTTGGGCCTGCCTACAACATTCACCACCATGAATGGCCAATGCTTCATATCAGACTGGACAACAGCATCATCAAATCTACGTCCAATCAGTTCTTTAGCATCAAAAACTGTGTTGATGGGGTTCATAGCCACTTGATTTTTTTGCAGCATCTCCAATCAGTCGTTCCGTGTCAGTGAAAGCGATATAACTTGGAGTGGTTTGATTTCCCTGATCATTGGCAATTATCTCCACTTTTCCATGCTGGAAGACACCTACACAAAAGTAGGTGGTGCCAAGATCAATACCAACTACAGGTCCCTTCGACATGGTTGCTCACGTATAGGCCTGGCAGTGTTAGTGGAGACAGCACACAATGAGACCCACACCTATCAGAGCATTCAATGAGCTAGAAAACATAATCTTAAGTGAAACAAATAACACCCACATGTGCAAACATCGTATTGTCTCTTTAGTGTGAGAATCTGAAAGACAAAAACAGGATCTGAAGGGTACAATAGACACTGCTAAAAAGGAATAAACTTATTAAAAATGAATTACTGAGCTGGGAAGAAGTGTATGAGGGTCTGGGGAGATAGCTCAGTAGAATGAGCACTTGCCTGCAAATGAAGGGTCCTGAGTTCAATCCCTGGTATCACCAAAACAAAAAAAGTAAAGAAAAGAAATGTACATGAGAGGGAGTCAGAAAAAAAGATGTGATCATGCATGTAAGCAAGAGGGCTTAGAAAACTGTACTGTGCATTTCTGTTGGTCTGTGGAAAGAAGCAGTTAATGCTTAAATTGTGTCTCCTCTTTTCATTGTTTCTCCTTTTTGTCTTCTTAATTTCTTATACATTTCTTTCTTTTTTTCCTTCTTCCAATTTTACATACACATATCTAGTAAAATGAATAACTGGTTGGAAGACAACACCGTGAATTACAACAAATACTGTGAAATTCATATTACATTGTTAGGTAAAAATCTGTATCACTTGTAATTTTTCTGTTTTAACTCTAATTTGTACTCTCTTTAAAAAACAAAAATAAATAACAAATAAAAGAGGTCAAAAATTATTTTTATTTATATTTTACTGTTATGTTCTATCTTCAACAATATTCTCATTTTTTTTAAAAAAAAGTATTTTTATTTTGACCATTATATCTTCAAATACTCTGTGTGTGTTCTGGTTACATATTAATTCCTAATAGATGAACTTAAACTTCAGTTTTAAAATAAAGTCACTGAATTATTTTTGGAATTGTCTGCTGCAGATCAATGTGTAAGGTTATGTCACTTGAACAATTGACACTTTATCTAGAATAACTGTACTGAATGAAGGCTGGTTGGAAAAACTCATATGAGAATATGTTTTAATTTCATTTCCTATTACAATCAACTGACTCTCTCTGTTTATATCCTTGGTGAACATCATCCATTCTTGTTTCCATGTTAGTTCATATGTTTTCCCCAACAAAGAAAATTTTTATGTAAACAGTCAGGGTGTTCAAATGCAAAAAAGCAAAAATTGACATTTCTCATGAAATCTAGACTTGGATCTGAAGTATTCTATTAGTCAAAATCAGGAACAACTAAGTTGAAGACAACACTATGCAATACAACACATACTGTCAAATTTATATTATTTTGTGTAGTGAAATTCTGTATAATTTGTATTTTTTCTTTTTTATTAATACTTTGTGTTCTCCTTTTAAAAAATCAGGAATAATCTGAGATAAAATGTGAGAATGTGAGCAAATAAATACCATAGCTGAATGAAGCAGGCTTCCATTATGTTTACCCAAATATAGTCCAATTACTACTCATGGATTATTTCATTTCTCCTGATAGGCAAAGTCTACTGACCATCTTCAAAAACTCACTCCTCCTGACTTTGGCTCAAGCTTCCATTCCTAGGTCATATTATAGAAATCATATCACATATATATAAGCCTCTAGAGTTATATCTTCTTGTTACTAGAATATTCCATGCCTCACACTCATTATCTACTTTTGAAGCAGAATTGAAAATATGCACATTCAAGACAAAAGATGAAAATGAAATATATCAGTCATTGTTGATTTGATGATCTGGAAGACAATCTGGCTCACAAATTCAATATGGCAATTTATAACTCTTTCATCAGGAGAAAGAAATACCACATTCTGAATCTCCTTGAGCACTTACAGTATAACTACTGAAGTATCACGATTTTTACAAAACAAACCTTCAACACTGAACAACTTTCATTTGTAGTTTAGTGGAGTTTTTAGGTCTAGCCATACGATAGATACAGGCACAGTGAGCATATCCATCGAAAATGGTCCTTCATTTATATGATTGATACAATCTTGACCATGAAGCAATGCTTTTCTTTCAGAACCTTGGAATATACCTTTTGCTGAGCATTTTGTTAGTGTTGACAACTATTGCACTTACAAGGGACACTTTTCTTCCTCAAATCCCCACAGCATCATTAGGTAGGTACACTTTTTCCCCAACGTGCTTCAGCCAGTAAGACTGCTGTTTTTTCACTCATTGCCTTTCTTCAGGGTTCTACTGGCTTCCATGAAGCATCTTCTCAGGAACCCCTGGAAATTACTACTCAGCAGTCCTAGAGCCAATGTCCCATGAAGTTTTGTTATAGTAGCAGTTACTTTTGTACAAATTTTTGCTATTGATGCCAGTTGCTGGATCACAAATTACAATAGATGTAAAAGTTTGTGAAAGATTTCATTATCTCTTGCATTGCCTTGGACTGTGCTATGTGGTGTCTTCCTAAGCTGCAATATCAAAATGGCTTCTTCACTCTTACGTTTCTCACATAAGCAAGGGCGACTTTACACCACGAGTTGGACTGCACTTGTCCAAAAGGGGCAATATTTCTGGATTCCTATTTCTTTATGTTAACTGATTTGTCCAATTTATGAAGTATCTGGGTCCCTAAATTTCCACCTGATCTCCTATATACTTTTTAATGAAGTATAGCCTCACATCTCATTTCTACCACAATTCTTTTTCTTTATAATATTTAGATACTGCACATTGGGATAAAATGTATAGTGAAAGACAAACCCTTAATGCTTAACTTGACCCTTGATCTCACTGCTTATTTCACTACATGCTTGCTTCCTTTTTTTCCAGAACTGGGGATTGAAATCAGGCCCTTGTACTTGCCAGGGAAGCACTTATTCCACTGAACCACCTCCCTGATCCCTAACATCTTACTTCTTATTCGTATTAAATTTTCACATTTTACCCAGCTCTATACTACTTTAAAGTTACTATTTAAGTTATAGCTTCTGTCTTCCATTTAATTAGATATTTTATTTCTTCTCATTTTCTTTTTTTATTTGGGGAGTAAGAATAAGCAATTCATAAATTAATTTAGCAAGAAACAAATTTTGCAATTGTATCTCTGTTTCAAATGCCAGTTCAACTACTATTTCATAGAATAACATCGGGTAATTTATATAATTTCTCTGGGATGTTAGTCTGCTTATATTTTACTTCAGATGACACTAGTAATTCATAGAAACCTTTCGAGAGTCAAATGTGTCAAAACCAGAAATGTTCTGTCACGAACTCTTGTCGTAAAAGACAAGTGGAAGAGCATATCAAAAATTAAACAAAATTCAAGAACATACACATAAAAGTAATGACTCTACATTAAAATCTAATGAAAATTTGAAGTAGATGTTTTTGTTGGACGTTTTGGAAAAGTCAAAGAAGTATTTAGCAAAAATACATTCATTTTGTTTCATCACCATTAATTATTTAGTGATTAATTTCATGTCATCAGAATATATATATGAAACCATATCTATTTTCATTAATTATGACAGAGGGCACAACAGTTGACATATTTAGATCAAATGTGTTCATGAATATTATTTTGTGTTCCATATGAATACAAATTGCTTTGATCCTTTGTGTTTTCTTTGATACTATTTCCTTAATCTACTGTTTCTGTATTAATGCCTTTTTGTTCCCTCCTTCTTACCTTCCTCTCTCCCTACCTCACTTCATCTCTTGATCTCTTCCCCACTAGGGAGAGTGTCCCTATTTTCTATCTTTTTATTTAATACTACTTTTCTCTTATAACAGAAACAATGTGTTTCTAAAGCATGACTTGTTTATTACTATCAACAGTGTGGTTCAATTATATCCATTTGTCATCAAGAAATCAAATAACCAGTGCCATCTTTTTAGTTATGAACACTAAGTTGTATTCTCTTCGCCTCTTTTCAGCCCAAGGCAAACCATGTTCAGTTTCTCATTTTCATGTAACTGTGAGACTTAATATACTTTTATTATCCTTGTAGCTTCGTGACTACCATGATTATTGTGAACACTGGACATACAGAATTTTTAAAATACAGGATATTGAGTATTGCGTACCAATTCTAAACATTCAAAACAAATTAAATAGTTTAACTTAGTTAATAGGCATAGAAGTATTTCAATAACTTTCCTCTTCATCCATCATTTCTATCATTATTTAGACATACAATAAAACTTTTAACGGAAACATACCATAGAAAAAAATTCATTTGCATAAGATAAAATTATCCTACTTAAACGAATTCTTTATTTGCTAGTTTTGAAAATAAATACCTGAGGATACTTTCTGTGGTCATTGGCAAGTGTCATTTCATATGAAGAATTTTATGCTTAATCTGTAACTATGCTTTACTATTAGTCAGACAAATAAATTCAGGTAAGAAGACAGTATAAACTATGTATTGATATTTTGTTCAGAACTATTGTTAAAAGCACTTCTCATGGCTGGCCAGACAGCTCAGTATATTAAAGCACCTTAGGGTGCTTATATTAAAGTATATTAAAGCAGTTTAGGCTGATGCAGGGACCAAGTTTCAATCCCTGGCCTGCCATATGGACCCCATCCCAGGAGCACACTGAAATGGAGGTTGAGATTGGGCCTAGTGCTGCACATCAGTAATCCCAGCCCTTGGGAGGCTGAAAACAGGATCACTACGACTCTGAATTGTGTAGTGAGACCCTGTGGATGCTGTACACAATCACATATTTTTCTTGTAACCCAAAGTAAATATGAAGAGGAAAGCTTAAAAAATAAGTATCTTTGAGGTCTTTGTATTGTTTAAAATTAGTAAAGCATATAATTATATATGTAACACATTTTATTTATTCATGAACTAATGAACAAGTATTTAGTCTATTGTCACATTTTGGCTATTGTAAGCAGTGCTGCCATAAATAGAGAAATTTAGATTGCTTTTGAGGTAATTGTATCATTTCCTTTGAGCATACTATTTTACTATTTCAAAATGCAATGTTTTAAGTATACATTGCACATATTGAGCATATTTCTCACTAACTTTCATAGAAATAACATTTTGAGAGACTTTTAGTATTTTTTACATGCTACTTGCCGAAGTGTTTAGCCTTCAAAAAGTAATGGTTCAAATTTAATCTAATTGAAATCATGTTATTAAAAATATGTATCAACTTTTTGAAGGAAAAAATTCAGTTCCAGGAAGATTTGGTTACAAAAGCATGCAAGAAAGGTATTACGGTTTCCTCTGATTTTATTTCCATATAAGCAAAATACAATCCCTAATATCTAATGGGTTACTTCCACTCAAGACATCTGAGCACAAATCCATAAAATTTATTTCAAAATGTTTATTGTCACAGATAACTTTGTCAAGTTCCTTAGTGTATATTTTATTCTAAGAGAATTGTCTTGCAGATGTTCTTCACAGTTATATTTTGACTTAATAAAATAAAAAACTCGATAAGTATATTTGCTGTGTAATTATAGCCACCAAAATAGATAAAGCTGATGTTCACAAGCAGAATTACTCATTCCTCTGCTATGACCATATGGTATAATTAGCTTCTCTCTATCCTTGCTCTGCCACATAGTTAAAATAATTACATTGCCATTCATGACTCTTCTATGATTGAGATGATGAATGTAAAGCTCTGTTAATGTAAGACAATCAAGTAACCTTATTTTGCTTTTGATTAAAATACTTGTCTTGTCTATGTCATTAATAAAAAATGCATTTATTGTGTAAGTACTTATATAGATGAATATCCCAAAAATGCTGTTTTTATTTCAAATTGTTAATGGAAATCAATATTTGAAACATAAACGTTCTAAAATAGTATCATGTGTCAATTTTTCTTGTTAGAAAGGGTGTTATTTTGTGGTTCTATGTTAGACTTTAGAAAATTCAAAATGAGGGACTTAAATGACTGAGGACAGTCAGATATATTTAGCTTTCTCAGTTGATTTCAAATGCTCACTGATTGCAGGAACAACAAAAATAATTCCTGCAATTAAATGAGTTTCCTACCTTGATAAGTACCTGTATACATTTAACTGGATTCAAGGTTCTAGAATAGATTTTAGAAACTTAATGTTATAGGAGAATTTAAAGATACATATTTGCAATCAACATCTTTTCTAAATTCTAAAGAGGGAAGAAAATATATCATTTACTCCTTTCTGAAGTTCTAGAGCATTTTCTAATATGTTTTGCATAATATATATTTATAATATATAATATTATATATGTGTGTGTGTGTGTGTGTGTAAACAGTGCTACAGAATTGAAAATATATTTCACCTATCGTCCCAAAATTCTGAAGCTCCAGTGGTGCAATCAGTAACCGCGCAATACTTATAAAATAGCACCAAAATTCCAATCATTTTTTTGTTAATTGGCATTTTCATGAGCAGAATCATAGTGAAACAATTGAGAATTTATTTTTTAGTCATCTATATATATGCGTGTGTATATATGTGTATGTGTGCACGTGTGTGTGTGTGTATTCATGTAGCATAGCCATTTACAATTTCTTGTTGAAAAATACACCTTATAACTTCACATTTCTCTTTTATACAGTGCCTTGAAAAAAAAAAAAAAACATTTCCAGGGGCCAGCCAGATAGCTCAGCGGACTAAAATGCCTGCCTAGGCAGACACAGGGACTGGGTTTGATTCCTGGCGTGCTGTGTTGGCCCCGCCCCAGAGAGTACTGACAGAGCAATTGAGGCTGGTTGTGGTGTCACATGCCTCTAATGCCAGCACCTGGGAGGCTGAAAACAGAAGAATCACTGTGAGTCCTATCTGTATAGTGAGACCCTGTAGACCCTGTACTAAAAATTTTTTAAAGAAGAAATATATGCACAGTATAATATGTTTATTATTGCCTAAAATAAATTAATTTGGGATCTGAATAATTATAATAAAATGCATCAAGTAAAAGGTTTTTGGATGCAAGTATCTCTCTCAAAGTAACTTTAAGTGCAAAATAATCATTCATGAATTTAGGCTTACCACTATCTATCTGAACCTACAATACTTTTTGTCTCATGATAGTCAATTGTTATTCCTTTTCCTTAAAATTTGGAATTTATTGCCTCTATAATTTCTTTGTCTATCTTCATACCACTTTCAAAAAATTGTAGTTTATTTATGGGTAATCTATGTTCAATTCATATCTTTATCTTGAGCTTTTTTCAGTCTTTTTAGCAGAAATAAGACTACAAAAATAGTATAACAGAAAAGTCACAATATGTTTTTCATTGTTGTGACACAATATCCACCTACTGCTTCTTAAATGGTGGATGATTCAAAATGTTATTCAACATTTAAAAGAGAACATGTCTGTAAATACATGTCTGTATTTCTAAAGATTTAAACGTATTTGTGCTTTGCATGATTGATTGATTGACTGATTGATTTAGAGACAGGGTATTTTGGGTGGCCTAGTCTGGTCTTAAGCTCACTGTGGAGCTCAGGCTGTCAATGAAATTGGCCATCCCTCTGCCCCAGCCTTCTGCTGGAATTGCAGGAGTGCAACATCACGGCTGCCAGGGCATGCTTTAATGGGCAGGTGCAGGTAGAATAAGAGGCCAGCAATTTTCTAACCATTCACCCAGAAAGGTGCATTGAAATGTGTGTATAGGACTATGAAAGGAAATAGTGCACCCAGAGATGCTTTCTGTAACAGCAAACACAAGGCCAGGGAGCTTAAGGAATACAAGTTCATTCTCTTACATTTGTGAAGGCTAGGGGGTCCAGACCATCAGATGTGGTATGTGGCATGAGTACTCTCCCTGGTTTGCAGATAGCCACCCAATCACTGTGTTTTCACATGGTGACAGAGGGAGAGAAATTTTTTCTTTGCTTTTTTTTTTTTGCAAAACCGGTGATTGAACTCAGGCTCTTGCACTTGACAGGGAAGCACTTATTCCACTGAGCCATCTCCCCAGCCCCTTTCTTTGTATTTTTAGTGTGTGTGTGTGTGTGTGTGTGTGTGTGTGTGTGTGCATGTGTGTGTGTGTTTCATACTGGTGATCAAACTTACAAGTGCTCATTACTGAACTATATTCCTCTAACTTTTTTTTGAGACATCATCTTGAGCTGCTCAGATAGGACTGGATTGTGATGCTCCTCCTACCTTTAACCTCCTGAAGTGCTGAGGTTGGAGGGGTAAAGCCACCCCACTGGCTTCAGCTGATTTATAGTATTTCTTCTCTTATAAGGACACAGATCTCATTGAAAATGTCTTCTAGAGGCCTCATGTACCAATTCACAGGGCTTTGCAAAGGTGGCTGAACCACAGAGAAGATACAGTTGGCATGTGGTTAGGAAGTGGTTCTTTTGGGAAGGGCTAGGCCCTGGAGGTCGGGCTGGAAGAGCACATCTCCCTTTATTTGCTGTACACCTGCCTCTCTGCTCCCTGTCCAGAGTGACTGTCAGCCTCACTGCACCAAGGCCCTTTCACCAGGCTGCTTTGCTGTTTAAGTCTGCCTCATAAGGTAGAAAGGCATAGGACTGGAGCTGTGCACTCAAACGTCCTCTCTTCCTTCAGGCTGGACATGTCAGGTATTTTGTCATAGCAATGAGGCAAGTGAAGAAGAGGGTGAATGGTTCTTAGCAAAATCACTCTGTGAAATGTTATTTTAGAGATGATTTTATGAGCTCTTACAAAACCTTTTCTGTTGTTATGGTGCTACGCTTTAGCCCAGTCATGTTGTGGATCAGAAAATGAGTATCATAATCACATATACAGTTAGTGTACAAGAAGCCTGGCTGGGGAAAATCATGGCTTTGTTTACAGCAATATCAATATTTTATATACTATTAGTTCAATTTCTCTTATAGAAGCACTAAGTCTCTTTAGACTCACTGACTACTATAGAAATTATAAATTAGCACTTAACCAGAGAAATGTTCTTATGCTTATAGACTGTCATGGAGAAATATCCCTGGGAAGAGAGCCAAAGAAAAAAGAAAGAAATTAATTGAAGTTATTATACAACAAAATCAATATTGAGAAAAGAAAGTAAACAACTGTATTTTATTATACTGTGAACACTAGAAAAGACTAACACATAGCATGAAGAATTTTATTCCAACATAGAGGAGAAATGTTTTACCAATTTTGTAATTAGCTATATCAAGAAAAATTGTAGTACAGATAAGATGATTAGTGTATTAAAACTTAAATTTACCTAAAAATTGAATTTTATTACTCTTCTAAATGCAAAGGAATAGATTAAATGATCACTTTCATGCTTTTTATCCTAATGACTCTGAATATCCTGAATTTTACTTCTGATTTCCAATTAAATATTACAGTATGTGATGGCAGAAAACATTAAATCCGTACTTTCCTTCCTTACCATGTTGAATTTTCTTTACTTTTATTTAATAATTAATTCATGTAAAACCCATGCAGCATAAACTGCTCTAGTCTGCATATGGCTCAAATGTGTATTCTCATGGCTCTGAATGGAGGCTGATTCCTCATGATCCTAATAAGAAATGATGGGAGCTGGGGATACAGCTCGTGGCACAAGCCAAGCCTGCCAAATGCAAGGTCTTGAGTTTGATTCCTGGTGAGGAAAAAAAAAAAAAAAAAAGAGCCACTAAACCTTTAAAAAAACAGCAGGGGGCCGGGGAAATGGCTCAGTGGAATAAGTGCTTCCCTGGCAAGCACAAGGGCATGAGTTCAAACCCCGGTTCCAAAAAATAAAATAAAATAAAAAAAACAGCAGGTAAAGAGTGAAACCTTAGTGGCGTAGGACACTGGGGCACCTACAACAACTAGAGGCAGCCCTTCCATGGTTGTCCTGGGAGGCAGATAGCTCTTGAGAAAGGAAGAAGAGGTATTTTGCCACGAAAGAGGAAGGATAGGCCTTTCCTGCTCTCTTGTTTCCGATATTACCACTGAGGCTTTTCCTTCGCACATGCGCTCTACAGCATCGCCTTCGCGCCATGGCCCGGCCATGGAGCACTGACTGCAGCTAGGACACAGGCGAGCCTTCCAAACAGCAAGGCCAACGAAATCTTTGTCTCTTTTCTACTATCAGGCATTTTGTCGTGGCCTGGAAGATAGCTCTGCTAAACAGGCTTCCTCATCATGAGAGTAAGCGAAGAAAGCTGAATTCTAGGATATTTTTGCCACTGTGTATTGAAAGTTCCTAGAATAGAGAAAATATATTTCCTTTGATCCTGAAAACAAATTATTTTCTCATTTGGAAAATTAATAAAGACTGTTTTCTTGCTTATTAAAAAACAAATGGCATCACTCAAGCAATTGGGAAAAATGGATATCAGGACCGGAGTTCATAAAACACACAGGAGCAGTTTCCAATTTCGAAACGAAATCAACGTGGTAGCATTATTTTCAAAAGTCATTAAATTTACAAAATCTTGTTCACCAGGCCTGCAGTTCTGGCCCTGCCTGCAGGGCACGCTGAGCTGGCAGTTGAGACTGGTCATGGAGGCTTGTGCCTGTAATCCCAGCTCATGAGAGGCTGAAAACTGGTAGATCACTAGGAGTCCAATCTATGTAGTGAGACCCTGTGGACCCTGTAGATCCTGTACTAAAATACAAAAAAAAAAAAAAAAAAAAAATCATGTTCAAAATTCTATAAATTTAGAGACATGGTGGCATGTTCCTGTAATTCCAGCACCTAGGAGGTTGAGGCAGGAAGATCACCATGAATTTGAGGCCAGCCTAAACTATATAGCAAGGCTCTGTCTTAAAAAAGAATATATTTAATCTAACTGTAACATTCTCCTTCTTATTTTTCTCACTTGTATGTATTTCCTATTTTTTACTATTATATATTTTCTATAGGAATAATTTCATGTAGTAGAACATTCCCCAAGTTCTGCAACTAGTATTAATTCTCTGGAAAGTGCGAGATTTCTAATTTCCTTATCATTTGTTGATTATACTTATTATTAATTTCTGAGCAGTTGTTCAGAAGGATAAGTCACTAAATCCATGGGAACTTTGTCTGTGCAGGGCCACATCTTGTTTTAATTTTCCAAGTTTTATGTCTATAAAAGTGGTTTTCTCAAAAGTATGTGCAAGTCACCCATTTGCCATTTTCAGGGTGTATGATCTGTAAGTCTCTGCATCAAGTCTCTTTGGAAAATTAGTATTTACTTTCATGTCCTTCGCACTAAAAAGAGAACTTTTTCATTGCTCTTTATGCATTGTAGAAAAGTAAATATCACGCCACATTTGTTTGAAGAGATCAGGAATTTGAAAATATGTGAGAGTTTTGCCCAAATTATATCAAAGCAAATGAGAAATTCATTGTTTAATTATGTGAGGTCTGGCCTTCTATGTATGTGTCACCTAAAATTAAGACATGATTGCTGGCATAGTAGCCCCATCACAGGAATTAATAACTTTTTGTCCTATATTTATTTGAACTTCTAAATAAGAGTTATTTTACATAGCAAGGATTCACTGTTTAAAACTAAATATGTAATTATATTTATTATATACATATGAAGTTACATATAAGCTTCTAAATGTGTATGAGATATAATAAAAAAATCATCTTCAAGGTAAAATTTAGTTAATATTTGCACATGGATATCTTAATGATATTTGGAAAATCTAGTTCAAAATTGAGTGTTTGGGGCCAGGGAGATGGTTCAATAGAATAAGTGCTTCCCTGGCAAGCACAAGGATCTGAGATCAATCCCTGGTTCCGCAAAAAAAAAAAAAAAAAAAAGTGTTTGATTCCCAAACAATATATAAAGTAAATTAAATATATTTTAGGCATAAAAATAAAATATATATGCATGTCAAGGTAATATTTTGCCTTTATTAGATTAACTATGCCAACCAAATTAGTAAATACTTTAGTTTTCTACTATCTATCTATTCTACAGATCAGTTCTGTTACTGTTTGTATTGAGGAGGATACAAATAAAATGTTTAAATGAAATAAACCATAAAAATAATTTATTAGTAGCATACAACTGTTATTGATTTACACAAAAGCAAAATTTTAAAATAAGTTAAATTAGTTATCTAACTGATATATTTTATTCATTTGTAAGCTTAATTCTTTATTTATTTATTAGGAAAATGTTAACTCTGTAGCTTAGTCTGACCTCAAACTTCCTGTGTATTACAGACTAACATAGAGCTACACATAGCTCTTCACATATCATCTCCTGACTGTTGAGATTACAGGTTGTACCACAGTGCTCAGCTTACATAATTTATTCTAATAGCATTACATGCATAAGATGTTCTATATTATATGGTTCTTTTTTTTTTTTTTTTTCTTTTTGGTACTAGGAATCAAACTACCTTGAACTTGCCAGGGAGGCACTTGTCCATGGAACTATATCCGCCAGCCCCTAGTGTACTATGTTTACAGCTATATTTAGATTGATGGTAGCTTTTATAGTACAAGCTATGAAGGCCAGCCAAATAGCTCAGTGGATTAAAGCGCCTGCAAGCAGGTGCAGGTGCAGGGGTTGGGGGTTTTATCTCCAGGCCTGCTATGCCAGCTCTGCCTCTGGGGTGCACTGAGAAGGTGACTGAGAGTGGTATGGTGGCACCTGCCTGTAATCCCAGCTCTTAGGAGGTTGTAAACAGGTGGATCACTAGACTCTGGTCTAAAACCCTGAAGGCTTTCCTGTAAAAATACAAACAAGAGAAAACAGAAAAACTATGAAAGTAGAAAAAAATAAATCTATACTCTCTTGAAATTTATTACATTTGATATAGCTGATCAAAGCACTGGATGTTCTAATAAATGAGTATGTATGCTGTGTGCATAATGATAAGAAATGATAGGAAAAATAATTGCAAGTTATTGGCATTATAAGTAACCACATCTAGATTACTACTAATTAAATAAGGTATCTACTCATGATTAATGTATTTCAAAATCAATATTTGAAATCTACCTTACTCATATTTTAAGTAGCCATTATAAGTTTGTGGTTTTTCCATAAACCACATTATTATTTTTGGCTTACCAGCATTATCAAATTGTTTAAAATCATATATGAAGCTGAAACAACCACATATAGAAATATCTAACTAAATATAAACAATGACTTATTTCAGAAAAATCAAGATATGAATTGTGCTTATGTCATATTTCCAAGGATTATTACATAATTGTATTTTTGATGGAGAGTGCTGGGAACTAAACTCAAAATCTTATAATGCTGCATACATGTTGTACCACTGAGCTATATCCTTAGTTCGTTTTCCTGAATTGTAAATTAAAAATAAACATATAGCATGCTGTAAAGTGTCTTTGGATGACATTAAATAATTTATTTATTAGCTTGTTAATTAGTTTCTATGAATTATGGAAGACTGAATGGCAAATTAGTAAAATAAACTTTTAGATTATTTTGCTGAAATTTAAGTGAAGTTAGTTTCCTTTTTATAGGAGATTTTACTGTGAATGATTTCAAGGTTACTACAGTTTGAAAAACATTAAAATATTTTTTCAGAGAGGACTATGCTAAAATGAATTAAATCAACTGTACAACAGCAGTTGATTTAGAGAAATAAAGCATACATTTGAAAAGTGAAAATACTGCTACTTACAAATCCAGGTCATAGGATCTGTTTCAGAAGGTCATTACAAAGCCTATAGCGCTCCTTTATTTTCAATAATATTTCCATTAAGCAGCAGCAGCAGCTTCAAATTCTGTGTGAGCTTTCATATTGTTGGTCTTAATCATCATTATTCACTTTGGTTGTGTCAATAAAATATCTTGTAAGCTCATAAAATATACATTTTTCAAAGGCAAATAGACTACATTATCTTCTTGTGGTTTTGTTTTCAAATTGTAGATTACTAGAGGCTTAGGAACTCAAGGGAATACATCAATCTGATATACTTTAGACAGTGGGAGATGTTTTTAAAACGAGCAAATGTCAATGGATCATATTCAAAAGGTCAAAAGAAAGATAGTACTAATATGGATCAAATACACTAGAATAATATAATTCAGGTATAAAAAATAAGTAAACAGCTACACTTTTAATTTACTGATAAGTGACATTTGCTATAACAATGTCTGTAAGTGTAATGTCATGTATGCACCTTGTATGGTACCAAAACAGTATGAAAACAGTTTGCAATGTATTAATTTATTGAATCTGTCTTATTAAGGTGTCATAAAACTGTCTGATTGATATTTGTACTTCAATAAAATTAAAAATAAATCAAAAAAAGAAAAAAAAACAAATACACTAGAATACATTTCATCATGTATTTAAAATAATAACATTTTCTTATATTGAATTACATAGAATAACAATTTGTTTGCCCCTAAAATTTTTTTAATGTACATCCCTAAACATCTCCAAATATAATCCTTTTGCATGACAAGGAAGCTATTTGTGCTCTGTTAAAACAATGTGAAGGTATTATCTTTTTTAACGTCATAAAAAATGAGTGCACAATGGAGCACTAAGCGTGTGTCTATGGGAGAGGTGTTGAGCACGAGGGGCAGCAATTTTGTAGCTGTGCATTAGCTGTTACAGGCCACTAAGGCAACATTTCCTGTGGAGGAAAAGAGGTCATTCCGAAAGAGGCTGAGCACATCAGCGAATAGAGGCTGTTTTCCCTCACCACAGTGGGTGCCAGCCAGCTGGGTCCCATTAGGTTATGTGGGTTGGCCTCAAATTTGTGAAACTCTTCCCTCAACCTCCTCTTCCACCTGGTGGGACTATAGCTGTATGGTACCGCAACTGGGTCTGAAAATTGTCATCAGTGTTGTATGCAATTATTTTTAAAGAGCACTCATCTTCACCATATCAAAGTAACATTTAATTTCCCATAAGATATGTAAAATAAACATGTTTTCACCTTAATCAAGCGTGATCAGGGGCTGGGGAGATAGCTCAATGATTCAGCATTGCTTGGCAAACACAAGGTCACAAGTTTGATTAGTGATACCAAAAAAAAAAAATAAAGAAAGAAAGAAAGAAAGAATGATCATGTTTCTTTATGTCATATAAACTGAAAGTGGCGTTTTAAAAGGAATTGATTATGAAATTTTATAAATTAGAAAAAAGTTCACAGGATTTTTCTTACAAAGTGACAAAATATAGTAAATGGTATCTTATTTTCTTCACTATCTAAAAAATAAAATTCAATCAAAATCCCATTCAAGCCAGCTATCCCCCTACTGGGAATTTTCCCAAAGGATTTGGATACATTGTATCATAGAGATATGTGTGTACCTATGTTTATAGCAGCACAATGTGTGATAGCAAAATCGTGGAAACAACCAAGATGTCCATCACATGAGGAATGGTTGAAAAAGATGTGGTATTTCTATATAATGGAGTATTACTCAGCTATTAAGAATGATAAGTTTGAAGCATTTATACTGAAGTGGATGTCAACACTTTCTTGCAAACTGGAGACCCAATATTTTGTCATCATGTTAAATAAAAAGATACTTTCTGATTTTGTACTAATTTTTCACGGACTAAAATGAAATAATTAAAACATATCTCCCAATACATAAATCTAATATCTCTTACATCATATCTTTGCCATAAGAAGAGAAGGTACATTTGGGGGGGCACAATAATCTGAAGTGGGGTTTTTTGCAAGTAATTACATAAAAATATAGAAAAACATTTTTTTCTGCATAGTTCCATCTAATACTTGAAATGATGCTTGCCTTAACATTCCATTTCCATGCTGGTTAAATAGCTCAGCGGATTAAAGCACCTGCAAGCAGGTAGAAGGGCCTTGGGTTCTATCCCCAGGCCAGCAGTGCTGGCCCTGTGCCTGGGGTGCACTGAGATGGCAATTGAGAATGGCCATGGTGTTGCACATCTGTAATCCAAGCTCTTAGGAGGCTGTAAACAGGCGGATTGCTATGAGTCTGATCTAGTAGTGAGACCCTGAACACTCTATAGACCCTTCCCTAAAATACAGAAAAATATATATATTCCATTTCTATGTGAACAAATTTTGAGCATGTCATAATGCTAATCAGTTGTCAGAATATTACAGGAGTCTATGCAGAATTTTTTTTTTCCTGTGGAAGCAAACAGTAGGATTACCTTACATAACCTACAATAACATTTTCTTCATAATTGTCAGAATATCAGTGTCATTTTCTGATGGGTTCCTGCTGCTTGTAACTATTATGAAGAGTTCGGAGGATCACTTGTATTTCCCACATGTGTGCTTGTAAATGTGTGTTTACTGCAGTGATAGAGCTTACATTTTTATTTATGTGATATGACTGTTTCTTGGAGATGGTACTATTTTTACATGTGAAAATAATTTAAAGATTAATTTAATGGCTATAGAATCTTCTTCATATGTAAGTGTATAACCAATTAGACATCAAAAGCCTAGCTGTTAGTAGCTATGAATAGCTAGTTACTAAATTTGTAATGCTTCTCAGTGACAGCTGCTTAAGTTGTTCCCTGTATCAGATTTTTAAATTTAAAGATATTTCATGGCTTACACTGTTAGATTTTAAGCCTTTCTAAAGGCTTTTTATTAATCAGTCATCATGATTCGTTTTATCAACGAGGCTATACTTCATGAACCCTTACTATCTTTAATGAATATTCTCAGTAAAGCAAATGTGAAAAAAAAATAAATAAATAAAAATTGAGAGTCATAATCTCTTTCAGTATTTTGTGCATAAATATTCTTTTTTAGTTGAACATACAGTTGCATTTCTTTGGTAAATTGAGATAGGATCTTCCTGCCCTGCTGAGTCTGACATTAAACTCCCAACCTCAAGGAGGCCTGAGCCTCTCTAGAAGTGGCAGCTGCAGGCACACACCAGACTTGTATGTGCCCGTGCACTTGTATGTGTAATTTAAGCAGCAGACTCCATTCTTACACCACAAGAGAATTGTTGAAATGTGTTTGTTTATCCCCTATGAATTTTGTAACATTAATTAGACTATTATGGTTTTCCTTCACAGAGGGATGCTTTTTCTCATGAAAATAAGACATGCTGTTTTCATCTAGCTACTGTTAATATTTCCACTGATAGTGTAGAAAAATATAACATTTATGTTTCTTGGAATTCATATGTTTTTATTCTTTGGGTTTGCTGAGGCATTTGCATCAGCCTGCCCATCTTTAAATTCATTTTGGAAACATTTTGGTAGTTACTTACACTGAGATCTGTCTTTTGCCCCGTTTCTTCAGAGAGTCAGTTCAACGAGCATTAGGCTGTTTAGAATTCTTTTTATTTTTCAAGTGATAGTTTTTATTTAGAATGTAAGCATTAATTATTAAACCTGAGATGATCAAAGAAAGTTCTATTAAAGATGTGGGATTTCAAGTGAGTTGTAACTGTGAAGTAGAATTTAAGTAGTTGGCAGCCCTGCTCCGCTAAGTCCTAAGCAGACAAGGCCAAGTGTCCTTGGATACACCCTCACTGCCAAGAGGGGCGCTAAACGCTCCGCAGCACCTCACTGAAAGTAAACTTCATCAAACACAATTTTAGAATTTTAATTTCTTATAAAATTGAATCTATTCCATTTGGGAGCATAGTATCATTTAAACAGTTTAAACCTTTCCTTTGTTTGCTTTCAGTTACATTTTTCTCAGTAACCAAGTTCTTAAATTTTTTTAATGTCATTTTTACACAGTCAATTCCCTTAAGTTAAACATAAATGATTCTCTTATTTTTCCACTTCATGTTTATTAATTTCCCTACTATTCACCCATTCATCATGCATGCTGTTTTTCTATGGGATAATTGGAATTGTAACTGCTTTTGTTTTGTTTGTATTTTAGGGCAGGATCTACATGTTCTACAGGGTCTACTGCGTAGATCAGACTCGTAGTGATGCTCCTGTTTACAGCCTCCCAAGATCTGGGGGTACAGGCATGCCCCACCACACCCAGTCTCAGTGGCTCTCTCAGCATGCCCTGGAGGCAGGCCCAGCATTGATCTCCTGGTCCCTGCGTTTGCCTAAGCAGGCACTTTGTAACTGCTTTTTGAGACTGATAATTCTGTGGGATATCTTCCCTTTGCTTGAAATCAAACTTCCTTCTGTAAGTTGTTTTCATTTGTTATAGATTTGTGGGTATTTTTTCATAATTTATGATAAATCACTCATATCCTCACTCAAGTGAGGATTTGTTCTCTTTAAATTTTCATTAGCTCCCTTCTTCAGTATGACATAAAAATATATCCTCGCTTTTAAAAATGGCAGGAAGTCTTCCCCCATCCTGCCAACTCTTCTTTTTAAAAATCAAGCTTTAACTTTTTTCATCTCATGAGTCTTGCTAAGTCACATCACTTTTGAGGGTTCCACTAGTGAATCTTTTCTCTGACAATGAGCGGTGACAGAATTTTAGCTCTGTTCTTTCCTGTTGAATATGCTAAATGTGTCCAGTTCTCACTGTACGTTGCCATTTTGCCTGCTGAGTTTGCTGTATTCAGTTTCTATTACACTTATTCTTCTTCCAAAGAGAAATGCCAACTCTTGTCTCATAATGAGGATGTGCAATTTTAATTTCCTAAGTTTTCTCACTTCTTTTGTCCTGCTGGAAATCTCTCCCTTTCTTCTTCTAAGCACCTACATACTGCCAGTACAGCTCAAGTTCACAGTCAAGAATGTGCCCGTCCTCATGTGTATTACTCAGACTTGAATACAGAACATATGCCACTGAACTTAATATGCTAGCTTTATATCTGTTCAAGTTATACTTTTGAGTATGTTTAAGCAATTGAAATAATGAAATTTCCTCATCTTCTACAGTACATCTAAAACTTTTGAGCAATAACTTTGCAACTTGTCTTTCCTAAGCCTTTTCCTGATCTAGAAATTATAATTTCATTTTAATTACTAAAGGTCTTCACAAAACTTTCCCTTCAGGGTTTCCTATTTTGGCACAAATTTTCAGGATATCATTAGAATATTTATTAAGCACTATTTTGCTTATGATATTGTTATGTACTAAAGATAAAAAGGCACATGATACCAAAGGTACACAGGTAAATATTTATTAAGCCACTTCTACTAAACTTTCTTATCCTTCAATGTGCACTTCAAATTGACCCTTTTTATAATGCCTTTTTTGATATTAATAGCTAAAATTTATTTTATTTTCCTAATTCTATACAAGTTCATTTCCTTTATGTAATGTCATAAAATAACTGTTTTCAAAATTAGATGACATACCTGGGCATATTTACTATTGTTTATGTATAATGCAACATATATTCCAGAGGAAGTCTGAGGTATAATAAATATCTATTGAATATTGATTGATAGTTACAGATATCTGGTAGGTCATGACATATAAATATTATGAATATTAGTTTGACATTATATGTGGTCTAATAAAATAGTTTTTGAGCATGTCAGGAATGATTTTTAAGTATAAGATAGTGCATTTTTCGTTAAGGTGCATGTTTCAAAATTTCTATTATCAGGGCCAGCCGGATAGCTCAGCAGACTAAAGTGCCAGCTTAGGCAGAACGCAGCAGCTGTGGTTCAATCCCAGGGATGCAGTGCCAGCCCTGCCCCCAGCGTGCGCTGAGACAGCCGTTGAGTCTAGGTGTGGTGGCGCGGGCCTGTAATCGCAGCACTTGGGAGGCTGAAAGCGGGAGGTTCACTAGGAATCTGATTTACATAGTGAGACCTAGTATACCCTGTAGACCCTGTCGTAAGTGCAGAAAAAACCCACAAAATTTGTATTATCTTGTACTTGAATGACAGTTATAAAATTATGTTTTATTATTATTTATTTATTTATTTATTAGTACTTGGGATCAAACTCAGGACTTCTCATTTGCCAGGCAGGTGCTTATGTCACTGAACCATATCCCCAGCTCTAAAATTAACTTTTAAACATGTAAGTTATGTCAATAGTTTCAGTTGATAAAATGTTTATATATTATTATAATATATAATTGAAATCTCAATATTATAAGTATATTAATACTGCTTATAAATGATCATATAAGGCACTAACTTTCATGTTTAATGACTGTATTTGTTAAATATCAAGGTAATTCAAGGTTTTTAATCTTTTTGTGATTTTTCATGCAATTTCTGATTTCCTTCATACAAAATTCAGAAGCAATTCTCCTTCCTGGCAGACACACTTTTGTCTTACTGAACACTGACTCTAGAAGATTTTGCATTGATTTTTAAATGTTTTTATGCTGATAGAAGAGCATTAATGGTCATCGCCTTCCACTTTCAGCTTTTCTTAACCTTATGTGTCACACTGTTCACTTAGATCTGAACTTGCTTCTTTTAAAAATATGTTCATCTTTGAAACACAAAAATGTTTGTTAATTAGGAAAAGTAAGCTAGAGTCCTCAGAATTTGTAAATTGTTAACAAATTATTTTCTTCCTGTTTCCTCATTTCCCTTCATAATGTGTTCACATTAAATGCTGCTCACACAGCAGTTCCTTCATTCATATATATATATATCATAGAATTTCTTAAAACATTTGTGTGAAATATCGGAATTGAAGATGTGTCATCCAACACTTTTAAATACTAATATTTAATGCATTTTAGTAATTTGGGTTATTCTGTTTCTTTTTTATCTTACAAAATAATCATAATAAAATATAAGAGAATAACTATAGTTAATGCACTAGGTATCATTATCTTCTAAAAATTACTCTGAGTAAAAGACGTAAACAAAAAGTTTCTTATAAAATGAGAACACATAATAACACAAAACATTCTAGTGAACAGATACAAGCCAGTTCTATGTCATATCTAATTTATGGAGATCTTTGTATCATGTTTCTCATATGAATTTCTATGTAAAATATCTAATAATGACAAGCTAAAACATTTGTTGAAATCCAGAGGAAAGAAGGGTTAACACAGTATACTTTGTTTGGGGCATGACTTTGAGAATTATACCAATATATGACAAGTAAGTTCATTTTGTTAAAGATATTTTCTTTTGCATTTGTTTTGCCTATTTTTTTCAGAGAACTCATTCCAAACAAAACAATGTTGAAAGCAATGTGACATCGTTCATGAAAACATTAAAACAGTGCTTAACACTTGCTTAAAATATCACATATTAACCATTCCTTGAGCTGCACATAAAAAATTGAAAATGAGAATGCTACATGCAATTAAACAAATGTATGAAAATTCTCAAGGCAATATTTCAACTAAAATAATAGCAAGATATTCTTTTAATTCACATATAAATTAATTTTGAACTATTTTACATTTTTATGTTTGTAGAGGAAGGAAAACAGACCGACTTGAGAGTGGTTATGATGGCACGCCTCTGCACCTCTAGCTTCCCATGAGATTAGCACAAAAGATCACAAGTTGGAGCCCAACATAAGCAATTTAAGAACTTAGTAAGAACCTTCTCAAAATAAGGATTTTATATAAATAAATTTATATATAATATATAATATTAATTTATATAATATATCAAATAAATTTAAAAGGCTCACCGATGCAGCTCAGTGATAAGGCTCTGGGTCTTACCCCCAGTATGAAAGAAAAGGCAGGATGGAAAGAAAGAAAGAGGGAAGGATGGAGGGAGAGAGAAGCAGGGAAGGAAGGAAAGAAAGGAGAAGGGCTGTTTGAAAAGGTACAGCATGATGTTTAAGTCCTTTCCAGTTACACACTTCAAATGAAAATTTCTTCTAATGTTGGTTGGATATGTAGTAAAAGGTAGGTTCATTAATAAATCATAAAACTGTGTAGTGGCAATTTAATAATTTTTTATTTTAATATGCTACCTCAAAACCATTTTATATAGCATAATATAGTGTAGTATAGTATAGTAATTATTTTTCAGGAACATATTTCCAACTTGTATAAATAGTGCTTACTCCACTGAGCTGTCTCCCCAGCCCCGTCAATATAATTCTTAACATAGTGTATGTAGAGAATCTTTGCTAGAAGAAACAGAATAATTTATTAATTATTAGACTAAAATCACACATCTAGCAATTTTTCTGTTCTGGTTTGTTATTCTCATCAAAATGAGTAATGGGACCAGCAAGATAGCTCAAAGGACTAAGTGCCTGGTTAGGCACACGCAGATACCAGGTTTTGATCCCCGGTACCACATGCCCTGCTGGTCTCAGCCTCGGAATCTGTCTCTGAACTATCTGGCCAGCCCTATCAGTCATTTATGAATTATTAAAATTCTGAGGTGTTGTTACCGCAACAGAAAATAGACTAGTTAAAACAGTATTAATGGAACACTATGTTGCCAAGAGAAATGAGCTAATTTTATTAAAAATTCAAACTACAATCTACCAAAACAAAACAGATACATCTTAGTTTTCTGAACTGGAATTATATGGAAGGCAAAAACTTAAAGACAGGCAGCACATCACTGCTGGAGACACTGCTGCTATCAGCCATCCCATACTCTTCATTTCCTGAAGTTTCAGTTGTGGACTTCATTTTCCTGCCCCCAGCCTCCTCCCATCATTGCCATCACCATTTATTCCCATGCCAATGTTATTGCAGTAACATAAACATCCCTCTTTTCTCCCCGTGGTTCCCCACTTTCTTTCTTTTTTTCTTTTTGCATTTGGCACAGGGTCTCACAACTCAGATGGGACTCGTGACGATCCTCCCGTTTTCAGCCTCCCCAGCCCTGGGATTACAGGCATGCATCACCATGCCTGGACTCTTGTGGCCAGCTCAGTTGTCCCTGGGGGTGAGGTCCGCACAGCGTGCAAGACCAGGGATCAAACTCTGGTTCCTGAGTTGTCAAAGCAGGTGCTTAGTCCACTGAGTTATCTTGCCAGCCCAACTCACTAATTTTCAGAACCACATTTTCCAAGTTTTACAATTATGATCATTCTTTCACATGTATGCTTAGTCCCAGGCCTTTTCTCACAACTTACCTAGAAATATCCAACTTCAAATGAAAATTTCTTCTGATGTTGGTTGGATATGTAGTAAAAGATAGGTTCATTAATAAATCATAAAACTGTGTAGTGGCAATTTAATATTTTTTTTATTTTAATATGCTACCTCAAAACCATTTTTATATAGCATAATATAGTGTAGTATAGTATAGTAATTATTTTTCAGGAACATATTTCCAACTTGTATAAATTATATAGCATCCTTTTGGCTATATTGAATTAAATACATGTTTAATTTTAGAAAATTGGAAGTGAAGATTCATTTTACTAAAATTAAACCACGTCTTTGACCCCTAGTTGTACAGAAGCATCCATTCTGCTGTTCTTTGAGTTTGATAGTTTCGCTTGCCCACTTAATCCAAGCAAATACTAACCTGGGGCTTGCATTAATTTAGAAAATAAATTAATCTTTTTTAACTCTTTTGATAAAATCATGCTTAAATATTGTCCATTTATTTTCATCTTTAAGGACTTAAACTTGAAAGCCCAGGCAAAATAATTTTAACGTTAAATTTGATTCTTTTGAGTAACCATTATGGTGCTATAATAAATCGAATGAAAGACAATTTGTTAAACAAACTGCATCTTCTGTCACTTGTAACAAAAAATGAATAGAGTTTATGTCCAGTAATACATTTTAATAATGTTCACTTATGTAAAGAAAACACAATAAACTAGTTCTTTAGTAAACCATAGCATAAGAAACATAGCATAAAAACTATCACAAAATCACAAGAAATAGATGAATATATATACATATATATATAACCTGAAATTCACACATTTATAAATGGATAAACTATAATATTATTTTCATAAGTGCTGTATCATGCAAATCATTATCTTTAGGGTATATATAAAATAAGTTAATAAAAATAAACTCAACTCATAACTTCCTGAATTATTCAGAATAAAACTTAAGAAGGCACGACAGACTTGTGAGTACTTTCCAGACTACAGATAATGCATCACGATCAATATAAAATGCTGCCCTTAACCTAAAATCAAATTTAGGAATACATTATTGAAGAGGCATAACACTGTTCTGCTTTGTCACTTATGCAAATATGCACACTTGAGATTTGCATTGTGCTAGAAAATGTAGTTGCCTAACTCCATAATTGTAGTCAATATAATTCTTAACACAGTGTATGTAGAGAGTGTTTGCTAGAAGAAACAGAATAAATTTTGTTAGGAAAATGTAACTGATGCTGTTGATAGTTGTGCAAACTTTTAAATTTAATTAGTGTGAACATTCATTTACTTCCTTAGAAATATGTCCCATTTTCATTGAAATTGGTTATTTAAAAGCTTACTGGGGTTTACATAGCACATGAAGTATGTATTATAACTTTTGCTGAGTAACCTAAGAAAGTTCTTATGTTGTAACACATCTGGATGCAAAAATCTTGGATAAGAGATTTGATTTATTTGAACTTATTCTGAGACAGTAATGAAGATTATGGTGCAGAAGGGCCAGAGTAATTTGAAACTGAGTTAAACAATAGTTTATTTTTTTATTTTTTATTTCCTTATTATATTAATGTATGTCAATTTGTTCTTCAGATTTTTATGACAATTTGCTGTAGTCAGCTTGCTGTCACTATCACAAAATACCTGAGATACATAATAAGTATAAAATCATTTTGGCTCACGAGCTCTGAGGGCTCAGTTTGTGGTCACCTAGCCTATGCAACGTGTGTGTCTTGGCAGAGGCGGCCTCTGGACACCGTGGTGAGTGGGATGTGGGGTAAGGAGAGAAAGGGGAGGAGCCAATTTTTCAGTGTATACTCCAAGAGTAGGCTGCCAATGGTCTAATGATGTTAACTGTATTATTTTTGCTAATTTTTATATTTCCTAGCTGGGGAAGATGTCTCATGACTTTTGCCCATTTTTATATATTGACTTATTTTCCTTTTTTGTAACACAAGGAATTTTAAAAGACGTATTTCAAATTTAAGTATTTTGTGGATATACCATGTGTTTACCAAATAATGCGTCCTACTTTGTGGTTTATTTTGGCAGCAGGCATTTTCAAATTTACGGGCAACTTTTTCTGTCTTTTTTTTAACGTACTGTTTTTGTTTGTTTTGTAATGGAGACTGAGCTCATGATGTAGCACTAAATTATGTCTCCAAGGTCTTTATTTATTTATTTACTTTTAAAGCATTGTCTTGGTCATTAAACTGACAAGGTAGGTTTTAACTTGCAATCCGCTTGCACTAGTGTCCTGCAACACTGGGATTATAGCGATACACCACGAAAATCAGCTGTATATCTTCTTAACTTACCCGTTTAAGGATGTTTCTTTTAATATCTTGCCTAACAAATCTTTGCCTATTTCCAAGTCATAGAAGTAATGGCATGGGTTTTATAGCATTTAAAGTTTCTTTGTTTTGTCTTTTATTGTAAGTATATCATCAATTAGAATTTAAAGTTTTGTATATTACATAAAATAGGCTTAGAAATGCTTTATTCCTTACATGAATATATAATAATTAAATATAATTTCTTGAAATTCTTTACTTTGTCTAATTGGTCTGCCCATCCTAGATTAATGCACATTTCTCCGCGGACAAAATTAAAGAAGTGAATAAATATATGAAAAGAGACTCCAAATCATTAGCTATCTGTGAAATGCAAATTAAAACAACACTGAAATACCATCTCACTCCAGAAAGAATGGTCTGATAAACAAATCAACCAACAACAAATATTGGAGAGGCTGTGGGGTAAAAGGAATGCTTTTCCACTGCTGATGGGAATGTAGACTGGTGCAACCATATGGAAACCAGTGTGGAGACTCCCTACAAAAGTAGGACTGAAAATCCCATTCAAGCCAGCTATCCCTCTACTGGGAATTTTCCCAGAGAAACTGAAAGCCTCATATCATAGTGACATATGTGTACCTTTGTTTATAGCAGCACAATTTGTGATAGACAAATCTTAGAAACAACCAAGATGCCTGTCACTTGAGGAAAAAGGTGGGGTATTTTTATATCATGGAGTATTACTCAGCTATAAAGAATGATACACTTGAAGCATTTATACTTAAGTGGATGCCAGTTGAAGATATACTCATCAGTGAAATAAACAACACATACATGTGTAAACATTGTATAGTCTCCCTCGTATAAGAAGTCAAAAGAAGAAATACAATTAGAAAGGTATAACACAATTAAAAGGAAAGCAAGAACTTGAAGATTATCCAATGAAGAGAGGGCAAGGAGAAAAGCTAAGAAATATGGCAGGTGAAAGCCATACATTTTTATGCACAAGATGGGTAAGGCAATGGTCCTGAAAAACATTAGCAGGTTTTTGAAACTAGCAGTTAATTGGTAAGATTCTTACCCTGATTAACTATATATGCTGATGCCTGTGAACTAATCAACTGCACTGAAGATAGCTACATGTACTATTAGGGTCATACTTGGAATGCCTGCCATTCTTGTCTTCTAAATACATACTGCTTCTCATGACATACCAATTATTGCCATAGTGTCTCTCAATCAAATGTTTGTTTAACACAAAAGGTTAATAAATGAAAAAAAGAGACAAAAAATTATTTCACAGGACTGTCCTGCTACAATGCTATATATGGCTAGATTTCCAAATTTCTATGTAAAAATATGTAAGAGTTTATTCAAGTTTTTAAATTTATTTTCTTTTAATTTTTTCATCATATTCTGTAGAGACTTAAAATTTGATGTAACATATCAATATATGTTATATTCTGCAGAAACTGTTACATTCTATTGAATATAACATTATTGGTATGTTCTATCAATTATTGATATAACATTAATAGTTGATGGAAAATACCTGTTTCATGTTATGACTAAGATGTTTGATATTCACAGGTAGTTAAGTTAAATCCAATTGCATATGTTGTAGGGTAATAATAAGCTTCTCTTCTGGAGGGTCAACAACGTAAGTTTGCAGACCAAGAATTAGAGAATAAGAAGGGCTGCAAGGACAACAAACATTTTGGCCCTGGCCTTTCAAGGTCAGCGAAGACTCAGGACATAGGAGAACCTATACTGTAGCATCATGTAAATCAGCTATGTCCCAAATTTTTTGATTAAAGAGATTATGCCTCTGCCGAGGAATGTGATCAGTGATGTAGAGTGTGCCTAAGGAGAGCCACAGGGAAAGAAAGCATTCTCTCAGGCTTTCACAGAGAACAAATTGGTCAAGCAATCTCCATGACAAATCCACATGGCTGACACTGACAAAGGATCTACAAACTGCGGTACAAGGTTTCAGGATAAATCCTGACTGTACTTGACTGACTTGATCAGATACAAAAGTTATATTTCTTGTTATACAGGTCTTGCTTTATCGTGGTCTTAACTATCCAGCAGCAATGTGTAAAAATGAGGTATCAAAAGTAAAATCATATTAAAAGGCTCAAGTCAACAACTTCTGACACTGCCAGTCCTATGGACAACCCACTACTATTATGGACTACTGGACTGTATAGGAATATTTTGTTGAATTCACACACCTACAATATTTAAATTATAATGGAATACCCTTCTCTGACAAAAGTAAGCCAAAAATCAGGATACAAATGAATGACCATTTTGTATCTGTATGTTCAAAATAGTTAGGATAGGTATACAGCTACATTCTCATAATTCAATGAATAAAAAGATTTGTTCTAATAGTGCTTGTGGACAGGATATCATGTCTGCATCTTGCACAACAAATAATCACTAAGACAACAATATGCAATGTATTTATTATTGAAACTGCCATACTAGTCGGTTTTGAAACTGTCTTTACTATTTGTTTTTCAATAAAATTACTAAAACGTACTGTCAGTATTTATTTACTGATTAATTTAAATTATATTGAAAGTATAAAAAAAAATTTGGCCTTCCAGATATATGTGGGATTATTTTGGATTTTTTTTCTATACATTTTATCTTTCAGACCTATGTTTATGATAGCATGAGTGTCTTGATTATTGGAGATTTAGAGTGATATAAATTGTTTATAGTAAATTTTTTTAGGTTTCTATTTATATTTAAATTCAACATTTTAATTGGCAATAATTTTACAAGAAAAATTTTTGAACTATTTTTTCATTATGTGAATCTGTAGATTAATGTTGGGGCAATTATTGTCTTCTGATATTGATTCTTCCATTCTATGGACTTGTTATAACTTCCTAATGATTTAGATGTCTCCATAAGAATTGCATCATAACTTTCTTTGTGCATGTCTTTAATTTACTTTCTTATGTTTTTATCTATTTTATGGTTTACATCTATTGTTGAATTTTTAAAATATTTATTCTGAAATGATGGACGTCACACAGAAAATACAGGCATAGTGAAGTATTTATGATCCTTCTGAGAGTACAAATTTATTGTCATTGTAATACTGAAACCAAAAAATTATGCTGCTATAGACCATATGTCTTTTAAATTTCTATTGTTCTTGCTGTATACTTATGTGCATGTTTTATATGCTTTTATATGTGTAGTTGTTTGTAATTTCATTCCATATATCGATTTATACAATCAAAACTGACTAAAGAAGCCATCCTGTTACAAAACTGTTCTGTGCCATTCTTGTTCCATGATAGTCTTTAATCTAATTCATAGTTTTGTGTTTTCAAAATTTACATACATTGAATTATATATCATATCTTATTTTTAAGTTATTGCAAAATATACTTGGAAACTGGTGGGAGTGGGTGATAATAAAGAAATAATATCACTCAAATGTTAAATGATAAATCTAGTGATGAATTCATAATAATTCTCAAATTTGGCATATATTTGATGTTTAAAGTAATAATTCCTGTGATAAAAGAAATAAATGTTTAATGTGGAAGATTTTCATTATAGAAGAATGTTATTCAAATTTAGAAAAATAATTTACAGTATTAAAGGACAAAAGTATAGTGAATGATCACAACTGATGCATGAAGACTATAATTGTAAATAGTTATTTTTAAGTAAGATGTAATTATATGAAACAATTTTAAGCACAAAAAATAATCAAAATATATTATGTAAGTTTAATTGTAGGTCTTGAACATATAAAAAATGTTATGTCATTTACATTAGAGTCACAAACTTTCCCATTAGATGTTCAATTAAAAATGTAATTGAGCTTTTATTTATTCCTAATATGTGCTAACCATTATCCAAATAATGATGTCTAATTTAGAAATACATAGCTACATTTTAAAAATAGACACAGAAGACTTTAAAATAATACTCCTGTTAACCATACCTTCAGGCTAAATGGGAGGTTTTCATCTAAATGATTAAACTATTCTGTGAATCTGGACTCAGTTGAACTAAACAGTGAATAACACTGTCTTGTAGCAATATTTTTTGGAGAAGGTCATTCTGATAAAACACTGTAAGAGTGGAAACATTAAATGTCTGCCAATTATCTGCCAATTATTTTAACACTAGGTACCTATGATGATTAGGTACATGAAATGTTCTCTGTGATGAAGCAATTGATTTATTTTAATTTTCAATTATTTAAATAGCCACAAATGACTACCTATAGTATTGTAGATCTTTTCTCAGACCTAAAATAAATGCACGGTACCTTCCTTTTTGATTAATCCATTTCAACCACTCAGATGTTAGGTTTGTTTAATCTAAGTAGATATGATTCTACTACTTCCTCAGAAATGTATATTGTTGGGTTGGCCAGTAACTGAGGGGATTAAAGTGCCTGCAAGCAGGCTCAAGAGTGGGGGGGCACCTTGATCCCTGGGCCTACCTTGCCAACCCAGCCCCTAGGGTGAGCTGAGAGGGCAATTGTGACTGGGCATGGTGGTGCACACCTGTAATCCCAGCTCTTAGAAGGCTGAAAACAGGTGGATCACTATGAGTTTAATCTAGTAGTGAGAACCTGAACACCTATAGACCCTTTCCTAAAAAAAAGAAAGATATATTGCTAATTTAGTGGTGCTATAGCATAAATCTCCCTCCAATAGGCATAAAGGTAATTCTCTAGTTTCATTGTCTATCTTTTGCCTGAGAATTATCTCTGGCACAATTCATGTAACTTTGTACTTGATACATATAATCATGAGGAGTAAAGAAACAGTATCATCTACCTGAGTTGTTTTTGCTTGATAGGGAAAGAATGGTCATGTTTCTGAACAATCAGATAGAACTATACTTGTAGTTTGGCTTTTGACACTGACTCTGTGTCACACATATATAGCTCTTCACTTTTATGTAAATCAATTGATTTACTTTTAGTGATATATATGTATATATGTATGTGTGTATGTATGTATGTATGTATGTATCTACAGTGATTCAATTTATGCAAAAGAAAACATTCAAGTCATGAGAACTCTAAATAGTTTAAGCAAGAACAACTTAAATTCTGCTATTATCGACATTCCTTGGCATTTAGAATATAATATGAGGATAACTATAATGCTTAGAAGACAATATGGTTGACTTACAACTAACACCATACCTGCATTACTGGTCGGGGTGGCATGCACCTGTAATCCCAGCTCTTGGGAGGCTATAAACAGGAGAATCACTATGAGTCTGATCTAGTAGTGAGACCCTAAAGAGCTTTTTGACCCTTCCTTAAAATACAAAAAAAAAAAAATAGACACTACATTATACCTGAATTATGAGGTATAACCTAATTAAATAAACACATCTCACCCAAGACCTTCAAAATAAGTATGAAAATTTGGTGAAATAAGACAATAAAGCACCAAAATGTGCCTGAAGGAACTTAAATATGTCACTATCAAATCAACATTATAGTTTGAGGTTGATCTAATAACAATGAGCAATACTGCAAAAAAAGTTGCATTTGGCTTCCTCAAAGTCAAGGGGAAATATAATTTCTAACCTTTATTTTTTATTTATTTAATTTCATTTATGACTGGCTCAGCCTAGCATGGCATGTGGTGCCAGGCATCAAACCATGCTTCCTTGCAGCTGCCTAAGCTTCCCGAAGCAGGCCCTCAGACAGCTGAGCTATCTTGCCTCTAACTATTATTTTGTGCATAAATCATTGCTTTTTAATAATGTATACAGCTATTTTTTTTTCCTAAAAGGCTCTTTATTTTTTTATTTGGGCTGCTAATTAAAATGAAGCACAATTATATATAAACATGATAAAATTACAGTTTAAAGAGCTGGAGAAAAAACCTCATAGAAAGCAGATAGCAAAAACATTATGCATAAAGTTTTGGGTTTAATTATATGTATCACTTAAAATAATCTTTATTAGTAATTTAATTTCATGTGTATATAAAAAAATTTCAAGCTAACAGTAAACCTTCTGATATCTGTTTTCAAACAGAAATTATACCTTCTCAAAGAATTTAAAGTATTAAAAAGTAGTAACAATAAATTATCTTAAACCAAGTTCACGAACTATGCAGAATTAGCATTCACATTTTCACTAAATTTTTATGAAACCACAGCTTATCATCCACTTGCTTTATAACATTTTTATATATTTACCACCTTTATATATTTGTACAGCTATCACATATATATAGATAGATAGATAGATCTATAGATATTTATATATAAAGATATAGATATTTTTATATTTAAAGATATGAATATTCTCACACATTTATTCTCAGAAATAAATGTGTGAGAATATTCATATCTTTAAACTGTTCTAGGTGATATTTTCTGAGGACACAATACAGCAGGTAATCTTTTCAAATGTTACAAGGAAAACCAATGGTGGTGACATAACTTTTATATTCATATCTTCATTAATTATCCATCTTTTTTACTTAGAATATCTTCATTAAATACATCCTGTTAAAAAATAGATGTTACTCTCTGCACTGTAGAGGACCAGGATTATAAAACATTCTTAATGAAATCCTAATATTGTGCTATATCTCCTGGAGCAGAAAGTGTTTACTTCTTTTAAAATATGCTAAATAAATTATATCTATCTATCTATCTAGCTATATCTATGTCTCTGTGTGTGTATGTGTGTGTATAATATTCCTTGGTTTTAAAATGAATATGACATTTTTAAGTGTTTATGTTACATTTAGTCTTCATTGCAATCTAAAACAAAAAATCTTGAAACAAAATTCTATATAATGTAAGAAACAGAATAAAAATTTTCAAAGAACTCAATTTAATAATTCTGCTTTGTTTCTTTGAACAGTTTCTATCTATTGTATAACCACCAGTTATGCCAATGTAAGAATTTTACTGTCACCAACAATAGCTAATATAAATTTTTTCACTTAAAAAGAGTACGATTCCGCAAGGATTTACTCTTTTCTTGTGTTTTACTGTTCTTTTCAATAAGTGTGGGAAATTGCTAGGTACATAATAAGTAAATATAAAAATATCAACCTCAGGCACTGATGGATGCAACCTTGCTCTTCTATCCTGCTCTCACCCGGGCTATGAGACACTGGATATTTAATACTGTGATCAAGAACGTGACCCCTCGCTGGCCGCCGCCCCTGGGGCTCACTGAGACAGGGTGTGGTGGTGCGTGCCTGTAATCCCAGCACTTCAGAGGCTATAAACAGAAGGATCACTAGAAGTACCCCCTATGATCTACAAAGTGAGACTCTGTAGACCCTGTACTAAAATAGAAAAAAAAAGGAACTGACCCCTAAATTTGGGGCAGCAGATGGAAACATGCATCTAATTCGGCACCCATGAATTCTGCTCAACAGCTTACTACTACCTAGTGCTTCCCTAGTGATATAAATTTAGTGGCTTTAGTACAACTGTTAGTGACAGCTTTAGATATTTGCTCCGTTGTATTCTTGTAGTTATCTGTGCTGGAGGAAATTTGAGGCAAACAATTTCTTTAAAAAATAGTCTGAGCCATAAACCAGTCCTTAATGCAGGTCAAATTCCGTGGCTTTATCTCTCACCCTCACAGAAATCAAAATTTAGCTTCCAATCTATATTCACTCCACATGCATTCAAACAAATTTCTTGGACAAGTACTGCAAATTCTCAAAGAAAGTGAAGTCATAGGTGAAAGAAATCACCTCAGACATTTATGTTTTTTGTAAATCTAGAGCTTGTTACTCCAAAATGTCAAGAAAAAAAAAATTTTGACTCCTCTGCAGCTGCAGAAGAGCCATTTTCTAAAGAGCTTCTCTTTTTTCCTGTCCCACTGTCTTTGCCATTTGAATTTTGCAACAGGAATGAAGCAGTAATTCAAACTTGACCTGTTTCCAGTATTTCCAAGCATTAGTATCTGAGATGGGAAAACAAATTGAAACTATTCTGATTTCTTAAATGCACCTGTCTCCCTCACTTTGAACATATGATACACACCTTGTTAACACCCTGAGAAACAGAAAATCTCCAGTCATTGCTGGTGAACAATATTCAATGAAAAACAATTTCTCTTATTCTATCAGTTGTAATGTTTAAAAACATTATTAAATATATAAATATTTTATTTTATATTTATAATAAAAATACTTTTAAGGTTATATTGGTGGTTTTTGTCATTCTAAATCAATCCTAACAGAAAAATATATATTTTTACCTGCTAAAAAGAGAAAATGCCCAATATGTGAAAAAGTACTGATAAGTTAGTCTTTCTCCTACATTTCTTTCCCTATTATTGCCAGTTAGAATCATATTTTTCAAGGAAACATTTGCATATATCATATTATAACAAAATATTTTCTTATGATAAATAGAAAAAATACATCTGAATCTAGTTTTCTGTTCTGTTTTTTTTTTTTTTTTTTTCGGAACCTGGGATTGAACTCAGGCCCTAGCACTTGCCATGGAAGCACTTATTCTATTGAGCCATCTCCCCAATCCCTCTTCTGCTATTAATACAATGAAGCACTCCATTTTAAAGTACCTTTGCATGGTGAAAATTCAAGGAAGAGTATTAAATAACAGGATCTTTCAGCTTCAGTTTGTTTGTGTTAGTATGCATTTATGACAATAACAAAATATAGGAAGGTGGTAATTTACAAAGGAAAGAAATTGACTTGGGTTGGCGGTGCTATAGGCTGGAAAGCCCAGATGCCAGGAAAAGGAGCATGATGTTGTTGCATTCTGCTTTAGGTCATGACTGAAAAACAAAAGGATAAGCAGGCACATAGAGAAAGGGAGGAAGACCCAGCCTCGCTTTGTAACAGGCTGAGCTCCTGGTACTTGATCCATGCCACAACAATGTCCAGCTCAGTAAAAAATAGATAAATAATCTTCCTTGATGATCTTCTCATGTCTTAAAGGCTTCACCCTTCAGGCTTGTAAAATTGTAACTTGATTTGAATATGAACAAACCATATTCCATCTACAATAGATTTTAACAAATACATATTTTCTAGCCTTTGCCAGTTGGTATTTTCCTGGAGCCAAATTGTGGAACTCAACTTATATCTTATCCTATACACATTTTGAGTGTTCTGTTGATTCGCTTGGCTTTATATCCATAAGGAATATGGCATAATCTAGAATATTTGCTTTTAGCTTGGTATTACAGAGGTACTTTTATAAGTGAGTTAGTATTACAAAAAATACATTTACATTTTAAATTTTTACCACTTTCCTGCTGCTATGCTACTTACTGGTTTTATTTTTTCTCATAATGTTCTCATTAAGTTATCTCCTCCTGGACCATATCTTAATACACCTCATACCTGCTTTCTTAGCTTTAGGATGCTCATAGATCTACCTGCTATAAATCCCATTAACTGTAATTAATGATGCTCCACCTTTCTATTTCTTTAGCTTATAAAATATGATGTAATTTGGCTGAAACCCGGAGCTACATCATTTACAATATGAGACTATGTGTAGTACTTCTTATGTAAGACTTTTTATAGACATTAAGCTTTCCTGATATATTAAGTAAACAATGATTAATCCAATAAATGCTAATAAAATGTATTTATATTGATTTATGCCAATGAAAACCTATGTTCCACACTAATGTTCATTAATATAACATTTTAAAAGTTTTTCTATTAATTTTACAAAATATAGAAAGAAATACAATTGAACAACTATTTCATGAATTTTCTACCAAATTAACAGAAGTGTAAACCTGTTCAATAAATAGTTAAAACATATAACATTGTGTCCCTTTACAAATAAAATTATTTCTTGATAATTAGCACAATATCAAGAGTAGAAAGAGAAGATGTTATTGTCACTTAAATAAAATACGTGTAATCATTACATGTCAATCAAAAAAACATGAAAATGAAATGTGAAACACTTTCCTAAGTTTCTTTCAAATGAAAATATAAACTAAAAGTCAAAAAATTTTGTCTTCATCCCAAGCTACTTTCCAATTCAGTGTACTTTCATTCTTGATTCTATTAGATAGATGTCTGTCCCTTGAATGGTATAGGACCTGAATAGTAAAACCTGATTCTCTGGAGGGTTGATTTAAATCCTCATTCTCACATAATCTTTACCAGACTAACACAGAGCATCAATGAGATTTCTGAAACACCCATCTGAATAATCTTACAGAATGGCGATATTAACAGAGAAAGTTAACGGGGAACGTGTTTCTGTGGAGAAATTCTTTGCTGGATTCCCCCAAAAAGGATAGGAAAACAAGTACCGCGTACTATTGCTATTCAACAGCATCTCTGGTAAAAAAGATAATAGAGGAATTTCTACCAAAATATTTAAAAAATAGGCCGGCAAGAGAACTCAGCAGTCTAAAGCCTCTGCTTACGCAAGCGTGGAGGGACCGCGGTTGAATCCCCAGCGCCACAGGCCATGCCAGCCCCGTCGCCAGGGCTGAGCTGAGCTGACCACAAACAAACAAAGCAAAAATTTTAAAAGTATAATTCAAGATAATTAAATTATTAAATATATTTACTTGTGATATCTTACTTAATCATCTGTACTTCAATAATTTGTTCATTTTTTTTTTTTAGGATCCAAAACTTTCACAATTGAGACATTTTTTAAAAAATATTTTTATGGTGATTTCAGTTCTCTTATTAATTTTTTGAGCTTAATATTTATTGGGCCTGTACATTGTCCTTGTTGACTTAATTTTTAAATTTTATATTTGACTATTTGTAATGCAAATTAAGCTACATCATTTCTCAAGTGTTAAAGGTGTCCTGTCCCCAGTACCTTGTGGGGTGATGCTAACTTTCATGAGTTTCTCAGAGAAAGCCCACACTTCACCTCAAAACAAATTAGCTTTATTCCTTTAATATCTTTATCTTTATCTGCAAGTTTCTTGATCCATGTTTAAGACATGCTTTTCATTTCAGATAGAGTAATAAATTCAAAATATATTTCCCATATTTCTTCAGTTCTGATACAGTGTGATGAGTAAGGCAAGCTAACAAACAAAGCTAAGTTTTTCCATTATAAGATTTTTTTATTTTAACCTCTTAAATATTCATAGATAATTAAAAGTGGAAACTAGACAGAGTAAAAAATAAGACTTCAGAATCTCAGTATCATCAGTGAGGCCACTGACATCCCTCAGAGATCAATTATGGCATTTTAAAATGGTTCATTATTTCCACCAAATGAACCACGGTCATATTATATGAAGAGCATGACCTTGGTGTTATTACCAATAACATCTCAGGTACTCTGCTCTCTGAGCAAAATTTATTTTGATTTGCATTCAGAAGCACTGTTTTAAAAGTTATTTCAAAGTTCACCAGCTCTGAGGAAGATGTTTGCGTAAGAGGAAAAAAAAAAAAAAAAAAACAGATGAAGGGAAAAGAAAAGACTCTCTGTGTTGTACAGATTGTTAGACCCTGAAAAATACCAACGGGGGGATTGTTCAGAGAAAGGGAGGAGGGCTGAAGTGGGCAGCAAGGTATAAAAGAGCCAGGTATGCAGCTTTGTAACTTGGTACACAGCCACAGTCTCCTAATACTTCTTAAACTGTATGTCATATTTTAAAATCCAGCACATACAAAGAATAGCTAGTGAAATAAACTCTTATCTCAGCCCTAAGTCACTCTTTTTAAACTTTTATTTTAATTTAAAAGACAATAAAAGAATAAAAAATATGTGAAATTTTCAAAACAAGATGATAGGAACTGTTTATTTTTTAAATAATTTTATTGAATAAGAAGTAGCAATGAGTCTTCACTGACGTTGAAAGGCTAGGGCCAAAATGTTGGCTGGCCTTGTGGCTCTTCTATTTCTCCAACTCTGACTTGTGATCTTAGGTTGTAAACCATCCAGAAGAAAAGCTGATTAGTATCCTGCAGCATATGCCATTCACTTTGCCTTATCTGATTCAATTGATGTTACTTGTTGTACATTTCCTTTTGTATTTCTGCTTTTCGCTTGTTATACTAGGGAGACTATACGGTATTTACACATGTGTGTCTAGTTTATTTCACTTATGAGTATATGTTCAAGTGGTATCCACTTCAGTATAAATGCTTCGAAATTATCATTCTTAATAGCTGAGTAATACTCTATTATATAGAAATACCACATCTTTTTCAACCATTCCTCATGTGATAGACATCTTGGTTGTTTCCAAGATTTTGCTATCACACATTGCACTGCTATAAACATAGGTACACATATATCTCTATGATGTAATGTATCCAGATCCTTTGGGAAAATTCCCAGTAGGGGGATAGCTGGCTTGAATGGGATTTCTAGTCCTACTGTTTTGAGGAGTCTCCACACTGACCTTCACAATGGTTGTACCAGTCTACATTCCCACCAGCAGTGGAGAAGTGCTCCCTTTTCCCCACAACCTCTCCAACATTTGTTGTTGGTTGATTTCCTTATGATAGCCATTCTTTCTGGAGTGAGATGGTATCTCAGTGTTGTTTTTATTTGCATTTCATGAATGGATAGCGATGTGGAGCATTTTTTCATATATTTATTTTCTTCTTTAATTTCGTCTGTTGAGAAGTGTGTCTTCATCTCAGATGCCCATTTGTGAATTGGGTCTTTAAATTTGAGGGCCCTGTTATATCTTAGTTCTTTATATATTCTACACAGTAGTCCTCCGTCTGATTGCTTATTAGTTAGGATTTTTTCAAAGTTTGTGGGTTGTCTTTTCACTCTGTTGACAATTTCTTTTGACATACAGAAGCTCCTTAAGAAGAGTTGATCCCAGTTGTTGATTCTTTCAAGAGCTTCCCATGAGAATATATGTTTGTTCATGAACTCTTTACCTACCCCTATGTCTTCAAGAGATCCTCCTACTTTCTCTTCCAGGAGATTGAGTGTTTCTGTTTTAACGTTTAGGTCTTTAATCCATTTTGACTTTAACTTAGTACATGTTGATAGAGCTGGGTCAAGTTTTAGTTTTCGGCATGTAGAAAGCCATATTTTCCAGCACCATTTGTTAAAGAGGCTATCTTTCTTCCAGTGAGCTTGTGTAGCCCCTTTGTCGAAGATAAGAACACTGAATGTTTTCGTAGATGCCTCTGCATCTTCGAATCTATTCCACTGATCTTCAGGTCCATTTTGTTGCCAATACCATGTTGATTTTATCACAGTGGCTTTGTAGTATAATTTCAAATCAGCAATTGTGATGCCTCCTGCCTTGTCTTTATTGGCCAAGATTGCCTTTGCTATTCTAGGTCATTTGTGGTTCCAAATAAATTTTAGGATTTATTTCTCTATATCTGAAAGGTACGTTGGTGGCAGTTTGATAAGGATTGCATTAAATCTGTACAGCAATTTTAGGAGTATGGCCATCTTCACGATGTTGGTTCTTCCTACCCAGGAGCATGGAATATCTTCCCATTTTCTGAATCCTCTATAATCTCTTTTCTTAGAGTGTTATAATTTTCCATGAAAAGATCTTTGACTTTGTTGGTTAAGTGAATCCCAAGGTATTTCATTTTCCATGGTGCTATTGTGAAAGGTATTGTTTCTATTGTTTCCCTTTCAGTGTGTTTGTTATCTGTGTAGAGGAATGCTATTGACTTTTGCGTGTTGATTTTGTATCCTGCTATGCTACTGAATTTCCCTATCAGTTCTAGTAGTTTCTTGGTGGAATTTTTTGGGTCTTCCAAGTAAAGTATCATGTCGTCTGCAAATAGTGATAATTTAACTTCTTCTTTACCTATTCTTATTCCCTTTATTTCTCCCTCTTTTCTAATGGCTGTTGCTAAGGATTCCAAGACTATATTGAATAGGAGGGGCGATAGAGGACATCCTTGTCTTGTACCTGATTTAAGAGTAAAAGATTTCAGTTTTTCCCCATTTAGGATTATATGAGCTTTTGGGTTGTCATAGATGGCTTTCATCAAGTTAAGATAGAGTCCATCTATTCCAATTTTCTGTAGGACCTACATAGGAGAACCTGTAGTGCAACATCATGAAACTTAGGTGAGCTCCAAATTTTCTGAACAAGGAGATTATGGAGCCACAGAGGAAAGAGACTAAACTTCTATAGTGTGCCTGGGGAGAGTCACATGAAGAGAAAACTTTCTCTCAAGTTCTCACAGAGAGCAAACTGGTCAAGCATTGGCCGTGACTCATCCACATGGATGACAAAGACAAAGGAACTACAGAATAATGTACAGGACTACAAGTAAAACCCTGAGAGGACTTCACTGACCACATAGGAAATATAAAGTTCATGTGTTGGAATATAAGTCTTGATCTATCTAGGTCTTAACCATCCAGCAGAAAAGTATAAAAATGAATTATACATCGTGGGGCCATAATATTAAACTGAGCTATAAATGGCTATGCTCGACAATTTCTTTGAATAACTCACTATTGTTGTAGAATGCTGGACTGCGTTGGATTGTGGTGTCGAGTTCAAGCACCTAAGTTAGTTGAATGACAATGGAGTGCCCACCTTTGACAGGTGTAGACAAAGGAAGGGGTGTAGAAAGAAAAAATCATGATGTGTGTGTATAGACAGTATAGTTGGGATAGATAACGCTGTGCTTGTACATAATTCTATGAGAGGCAAGATCTGTACTAATGGTGGTTGGACAGGATATTATGTCAGCTTCTAGTACTGCGATCATCCACTAGGAAAATAATTATTGAATTTTTGATATAATTGAGGCATAAAAAATAAGATAAGTAAGCAGCTACACTCTTAATTCACTGATAAGAGATTTCTGCTAAAATAATATCTGTAAATATAATATCATGTATGCACCTCGTACAATACTAAAACATTATGAAACCAGTTTGCAATGTATTAATTTATTGAATCTGTATTGTTAAGGTATCTTGAAACTGTCTGATTGACATTTGTAGTTTAATAAAATAAATAAATAAACAAATACAAAGTTACATATTTAAAGTGAATACAGCCTTTAACCTTTGTTTATTATAAAAAAAAAAAAACATAGCAAAGAGATAGTTTCAAATCATTAGTACAAGTACTATGGGCAACCACCAGGAAAATAACAAGGTAGAAGGTATTAATTATTGAATCTTTCATGTATTTCAGGTATAAAAAATAAGATATGCAAACAGCTACACTCTCTTAATTTACTGATAAGAGACGTATGCTATAATAATGTCTGTAAGTATAATATCATGTATGTACCTTCTATGATACCAAAACATTATGAAAACATTTGGCAATGTATTAATTTATCAAATCCATCTTGTCAAGGTATCTTAAAACGGTCTCATTGAT
>PVKA01012880.1:0-56590 GCA_004027165.1 Ctenomys sociabilis
TTGTTGTTGGTTGATTTCCTTATGATAGCCATTCTTTCTGGAGTGAGATGGTATCTCAGTGTTGTTTTTATTTGCATTTCATGAATGACGAGTGATGTGGATCATTTTCTCTTATATTTATTTGCTTCTTTAATTTCGTCCTCTGAGAAGTGTGTATTCATCTCAGATGCCCATTTCTGAATTGGGTCTTTAAATTTGAGGGCCTGTTATATCTTAATTCTTTATATATTCTAGACAGCAGACCTTTGTCTAATTGCTTGTTAGAATATTTTCAAAATTTGTGGGTTGTCTTTTCACTTTGTTGACAATATCTTTTTTTTTTTTTTTTTTTTTTTTTTTTTTTGCGGAACTGGGGATTGAACTCAGACCCTTGCGCTTGCCAGAGAAGCATTTATTCCACTGAGCCATCTCCCCAGCCCTTGACAATATCTTTTGACGTGCAGAAACTCCTCAAGAAGAGTTGATCCCAGTTGTTGATTCTTTCAAGTGTTTCCTGTGCAAATATATATTTATTCATGAACTCTTTACCAACCCCTATGTCTTCAAGTGTTCCTCCTATTTTCTCTTCCAGAAGATTGAGTGTTTCTGTTTTAATGTTTAGATCTTTAGTCCATTTTGACTTTAGCTTAGTGCATGGTGATAGAGCTGGGTCAAGTTTTAGTTTTCAGCATGTAGAAAGCCAGGTTTTCCACACCATTTGTTAAACAGCCTATCTTTCTTCCAGTGAGTATGTTTGGTCCCTTTGTCAAGTGTGTTCGTAGATGCCTCTGCATCTTCTAATCTATTCCACTGATCCTCAGGTCTATTTTGTTTCTGATGTTTACAAGCCAACATATATACATACATTAAAAAAAATTCATAAAAAGCTGTGTGCATGATACTCATTTGAAGTACAAAATTGAGTCCAATGATCTTGCATGAATTGGTTTCCAAAATCTTTAAAATACAAAAGAAAAGTAGGCGAGAGAAATGAGGAAGGTCAAATGGATCTGAAAACATTCAAGAATATTTAATTTTAGGCAAACAGATTCTTCAGGAGAATCGATCCTCCAGCAAACAGATGTCTGCAATGTGCCTTGAGACAAGTTGGCTTTGGGTTGTTTGAACAAGAGCAGTTGGGTGGGTACTGCTGAGGGAATCCAGGAGGCACAAGACAGGAGCCAGAGGACTACAAGAAAGATAGGATGTGGCTCACAGCTGTCCCTCTAATGACATTATGGAGATGTAGGCACCCAATGTGAAAAGGAGCATTCGCTGGGCATCACTGACAACATTCATATTTTACTAATAATCAAGTAATCAGCATACCTAGAATTATCCTGCATTGCCTAAATCATGTGTATATAGTGAATGTTATGTGATGTACCTAGCAGGTCTGTTTTAATTTCATAAAGATACAAATACTTTGGCAAAAAAAATAAAAAAGAAATATAGGATGTGAACCAGGTGGTGCAGAGATGCCAAGAGGTGGACCCATGGGTTGGGGAGCTGAGCAAAGGCATGGGGATAAAGGCTTTTGAGCCAGGTGGCAGCTACAATCATCAGCTACTGGGATTTTAAATCCAGCCCTTAGTGAAAATGAGATTCTGGGACCTCTGGCCCTATAGAGCAATACAGAAATCGTCTCAAAACATCTCCCTTCCTGGTAGGGCTGCAAGCAGCACCACCATCCCATGTCAAAATTCTTTTCTCTTTGTCCAGGCCACAGACTCCTGGTTCAGCAACAGCCCCCTTCTTCCCACAGCCAGCTCCTCTTGCTGGACTACCAGTCCTTAAAGTCAGCATTATGTCTGACCTCACTGCTCCACTCCCCGCCCCCAGGATGGACACTGAATCACACACGCTATGTGCAGGGACTGATGCACACGGAAATATCCACCTAAGCAATGCAAGGCTGACCTTTGCCTCCACAGTTATGATGCATGTGAGAGACAAAGCGAGAACACTACTTGCCCTCTGAGAACCACCTGGGCTGGGACACAAGAGTGAATAACAAGAGATTATCAGGAGAACTGGGAAAACAGGAAGACCAGCAAGAGCCTGGTGGCTTTGAAAGGTTTCATACGGGAGGCAACACCTAAGCATGGTCACTGAGATGGAGGACAGAAGGCTTGGACCTATGAAAAAGCAAAGAGTAGGGCCAGGGACTGAGAGTAAGCCTGTTTTCTGTATCATCAAGATCAGCCTATTTAGCAAATAGCACAACCCATACAGGGAGGGAGGTGTCATCCCTCTCACTTTACTCAGTCAGGCATGTAGAATTCATGAACAGGGAGGAAAGCATGTCCCACAGTCCTTTTCCTAGTCTCACCCCTGCTTCAGTGTAGGTTCTATGGTCTGGCCAGCTGAACTTGCAGGCCCATGGTGTAAACCCATATGAGAACATCCTTACCCTAAGTACCCCCAAGGACGGCTCTACCCAACAATAATGTGATGAAAGAAACCATTCCTGCCAGCTTTCTGGGGTGACTTGTGTGGATGATAATGGGCAGAACCAGCCAAACAGCCAGTTCTAACTCCATGGGTTACTAGAAAACAGGCATGACTACCGTACAAGGAGTATTCACACAGTGGACATCCAGTCAGAATGACATTTTCACCAAAAAATGACATATATAACCACCAATCCATAGCTCAGTCTTACCACTTACCACAATCCAAGTCTTACCACTTCAACAACAAGCCATATCAACAATTTTAATTTATTCCAATTTAACTGTTTACTCTTGTGCAGCTCTCTGGAGACCATCTAGTCTGTAGATGTCTTATTTCCTATCCCTCCTACATAGGAACTTTTAGACTTCAGTAGGTATCTACATCTTTCAACATGGATCTAGTCCCCCAAAGGTAATAGCTGTGCTGATCAGGATTTTTTTTCCACTATCAGATAATTAATTTAAGGTAATTTAAGGTAACTTACCCACAAAAACTGGGGTGGCAGATTTTAGATTTATTGGTTAATTTACTTGAAAAATCAAGGGTAGGTCTGGCTTGCTACAATGGGTAGATTGCTCCAGGGGTTCCAAGAACAACATAACAAGATAGCCACTAAGTTTGAAAGCAATGGAAAGGTAGTCATTCTCATAGCTCCACTTAAAAGGTTTACTTGGGACCAACAGTCCAAACTGAAACCAGTCTCTGTGGCCAGACTGGTGGCCCCATGCCTCCTCCACGGCTTGTGCAAGATGTAGGAGTCAGTGCACTTGCAGAAATTAGTGTCCCAGAGAAAAAGGATTCCTAGTTAAAGCTGTCAGGGACTGAGGGTAGATTAAACCACCCACTCAGTGCTGTGTACCTGCTAGTTTTAGTATGACTTCCCCTGTAGCTCCACCAGCACTCTCTGCTGACATTTACCTCAGACCTCTGAGCGGGGTACCCTTTGGACTACCACTGTTGTTCCACAGCAGGAAGCTAAGCCAAGGACCAAAACAATCTGTCTAGGACACCAGAACTAGGATGTCATGACAGGCCTGACCTCCAGCCACCTGGCCCAGTACAGGTGGCACTGCCCTCTGCCAAAGAATCAGATCTAGACCAAAGGTAAAGAGAGGGTCAGAGCCATCAGACTGCTGCAGATGCAAACTGCTAAGACTCAGGACTCCCTTCAAACCAGCTCATCAGAAACCTGTTCTGGTTTCTCCCCTGAACCCCTCCAGCTCATCGCTTCTTCCTAAACACGTGACAGGGAGAAAAAATAAGTGAAAGGCAGAATTTCCTCTGTATTCCTACTTACCATGGGGCACAGCTGCAGTTTGGTCAATATTCGTTCCCCTTACAAGGACTTCCCTAGAGAAGGGGTCCTAATACCCAGAGGTGCCCAGATGGCTTGGTATCCAAGGTCACAAAGGCTGGGTGAGCTCTGGCCCATCCAGGCCTCCCTCCTTGTAGGAAAATGACTGCTCGGGGGACCCTACCAACAGCTCCCCCACCAGCTGCCCCACAACAGGAGCCTATCAGCTACAGACAGAGGCAGGTGGGAAGGCAGTGAGAGGCCAGCAGGATTAGGTGGGTGCTGGTCATCTACTCCCAACCCAAAGCCACCTGTGGTGCATCCAGGCATGGGAAGCTACACTGAGGCTGCAGACCACATGGTTCATCACCTGGGTCACTTCTGTGAGCCACCTGAACTTTCTGTGTTTTGGCATACTCACCTGATCAGAGTGAGAACAGTGGCCCTGGACCTCATGGAGCTGTTGTGGGAACTAAGTGAAAATGAATCCATGCAAAGCAGTGAGCAAATGGTCAGTCCTTGGTATTAGTAGTTGTTATTATTACTGCTGTTTTATTATTATTGCTGTGGGTGTTTTGTTGCTTATTGCTAGCTAATCCTTCCACCTAGATCCAAGGCTACCCTAGCAAGAGCTAAGCAGACTGGGAATCGTGTCTGCCCCATGGGCTAATAACAAATATTTACTAAGCACTCATTGCATGGTTCACCTTCTCCAAATACACTGCATCTACTACTTAGCCAGTTTCTCTCAGTACCCCTAGGCAGGGATTATCATCCCTACTTTCCAAACTGGAGATAATGCCCAAAGAGGTTGAGTCACTCACCTTACACAGGTAGTACAGGGTAGGACAGCACAAAAGTCTCCCAACTCAGGCCAACTCAAAGAGTCCATACCCTTAATTACTACTCTGTACCACCTGTTTGCAGACCCTAACATGCACATGCTTAACTTTGGCATAGGAAGGTCTCCTGCCAGATACACAGCACTAGAAGCTAAGCCCAGACTGCCAGCTAAGTCCTGGCAGCTCCAAGAGTATAAAATGATGGGACAGCCAGCACGCCTGGCTTCTAGGACCAGAAGGGCTTTGTACCCCACCCAGCATTAGCCATGGAGAGAAGAAAGTCTGTGCTACCACTCCATCCTTCCTGCCTTTCTCTCTCCACTGTGACCCACCTAGTGACAGGCCCACCAACCACTTCCATCTCTCAGAACCAGGAGATGGGCTTGAAAGCACTGGCTACCAGCCCAGGGGAGACTTTTACCTTGCTCGGCACCGAAACATAGGGGTCAGACCCAAACATAGGTGTCAGCCCCGCCATAGGTGACTCACCAGTGAACTCCCTACCAACCCCACTAGATGTGATTTCCACATCTAGAACTGTAAATATACCTAGAAAACAAACTCTCTTGAGCCCACATATGGGGAGGGGGGCTCAATGCTCACACTTCTGAGGCTGCATTCATAGGAAAAACATTTGTGCTATGCCTACTGAGTTAACTTGTGGTTAACTACCCATTAATGCCACACCACCGTTTTTATTGTCTTGCTTTGGCACATATATATGTTGAAGGTCTCCTGAGTGCTTTTAATGTAGAAGGAGCCAGGTCTCTCTCAGCCTCAGTGAGGTACTCCCTGATGCCCATGCATGAAGGAATTCCTGAGCTGTATTTTCTCCTTCTCTTGAAGACACCTGAACCATGTGTGATTGTGAGGCAGAGGTCTCTATCCTGACCAGGAAGCTTGAAAGAACACACTCAGTAAGTCATATCCATGTCCTGCTCCCAGGACATGGGATAACAAGAACAGTGCTAGGCCTTCACATTCATCCAAACCATGAACACAGTTTAATGGCAAAGAAGCACCAGACAGCCGGGTGGAGAGATGAGCTGCACCGCCCGAGAGGTACTCTTCCCAAGTGTCAAGCTTACAAAAGACACAGGGTACGAGAATGTCACAGGCCAAAGGAGCCTCAGGAGATGTGATAACTGCATGCAAGGTGGTATCCTGCATGCAATCCTGGGCCACAGAAAGGACGTCTGCAGGAAACTGAGATAATTATCTGCAGCTCTGTTAAGTTACTCAGACCATATCAATGTGAGTTTCTTCTCATTAATTAAGGGCCCTGGTTATGTGAGAATTTAAAATTAGGAAAAGATAGGTGGCTGGTATAGTGGGACTCCTCTGTACCATCTTTGCAATTCTGCTGTAAGTCTAAAATTATTTCAGAATAAAATATTTAAAATAAAAACAATCTTTGAAAAGTGTTTGGCCTCAATTCGAACCAATTAAATCACAATTCCAGGCATCTGAAGTCTCCAGATGGTTCTAATGCGCAGATAGGGTTACCATGTGTGTAGGATTCCGAGGGTCAGCATGGGCATCAAAGTTCCATGGAAGAATTATGGAAACGGATTGGTAGGCTCCACCCAATCTCCAGTTCAGTGAGTGGCTCCAAAGCCTGAGAATCAGCATTTCTAGCCAGCTCCCAGACAGTGTCTGGCTTGGCCCCAGGACCACTGACCTAGGTCCTTGCAATTCAGCAGCAGCAGCAGCAGCAGCACCTGGAATCTGGTTAAGAGATGCAAACCTCAGGTTCCCTCTCCCCCTGGCTTGAAGGAGACTATATGTGATTGGTTCACACAGCAAAGTCTGCGAGGCCCCGCTGCAGCTTTAAAGTGCAGAGATGAGATGAAGACACAGACACTGCAGAGGCAGACCTGGAGGCTGAGTTCCCACCATCGGACCACCTTAACACTCTGTCCTTCCCTCTAATAAAAAAGAGAAAAAAAAACAGGAAGAAACATCTGAGGAACTGTGCAACAGTGCAGCCAAAGGCAGAGCAGGGAGAAAGAGCTTCTGTGCCCTGCAGCACTTGCCAGGGGCACAGTGACCTGGGAGGAGGGGAGCTGGCTGACAGCAGAGCCTCATAGGAGCAGGTAGACCAAGCCAGGAGGTACTGATGACAAGGAAACGGGCATTGTAGCTGCAGCACAAGATGTCACATTAACTCCTCCGAGGGACAAACTCACCCTTCCTTTGGAAATGAGCCACACCAGGTTTTGCTTCACTGGAATAAAGGAGCTGGAAAGAGAGAGAATAAATCAGCAAGGAAGAGGGGAGGAACAGAAAAAGGGGAAGCAAGAGTGAGAACCAGACAGGTTTTTACCAAACTTGGTTTCTACCAAGACTTTTTCAGCAGTAAGGTTTGGGCCACAGGGCCTTCCCACAGAACTTTCTGACCAGTGACCAGGAACCACGGCAGCAGGGCACCAGGTAGGCAAGGTCTCTATTAAATGTGAGCCCTCTCTCCCAGGTCAACAAGTAACATGGCTCCACCAGTTTTGTTCCAGGTGAAGATCTCACGAGTCACTGGCTCCAGCTCAGACCCCAGCTCTGCCTGTGCCACCCCTTTCCTAAACTCGGCCCAGACATCACTCTCCTCACATTTGCCCCCACAGGGTCGTAGCAAACCCAAAGCTCTGCTCCCCAGGGTCTGCGTGGGTGCCTCTGAGAGCTTTTGTTGATAAATGCACTATGCAAGCTGTGCAGTAGAATCAAGAGAGCCCCAGCAGCCTACAGAGCTGAGAAGGGCCATTTCTGATCCTGTAGTGCCCAAGAAGCACTCCCCAAATTAACCTGGCCAGCCAGGCACCACCTCTTGCAAGACTAATGTGCATGCAGCCTCCCAATTGCACAGATTTTATCAACTCTGAAAATCCCAAAGTATGCTGGGACTCTCAAGGTTTGTGCCTTTACCAAGCAGCTTTTGCAAGCTAGCACATCCAGCTGCTGGTCACCTAGATGCTGGGCACCTCCAGGAGAGGCACACAAGCCAAGCACACAAGACAGCCCGAGGAACAAGTATAATCCTCATCTTGGCACTGTGGAAACAAAAGCAGAGATCACCACTCAGCTTCTCAGTGACCACAAGCAAATTACTAAACCTCTCTGAGATGAAGCTATTAGCCCCTCCCTCAGAGACTAGATGATCTAACAATATAGCATAGGCTTGCTGGCCTCTCACAGGGCACCAAGTCAGCCAGCACCCTTCCCGCTCTCCAGCTGTCCTGTATTTGCAACCCTCCTTGCCTCTCTGCTCTACCTGGATAAATGTTCTGGGTGCCAGGCGCACTAGCAACATGCTGATACTTCAGATCCCAGTGCAAAGGAAGCCAAGCATTATAGCAAAAGTGAGACCCAAGCAACCATTACCTTGAACAGCAAAGACATTTATATTTACTTCAGTGGCTATAAAAGACACCATAAAATATAATATGCACCATGCATCCTCATGATTAATAACAGATCTAGCAAATTATTCTTGCAGGTCCCTGAGTACATCTAACTAGTCACTAAGAACAATTAATTCTTTCAGGAAATAAAAGAGTGGCAAATCATTTCTGATCACTAGAAAGTCTACTCGTTATATTATGAATAAAAAGAACAGAAAATGAGACTCAGACTCAGGGTTTTCTACAGGGGTGGAGTGAGGTGGAGCAAGATCAGAGAGATTCCAATGCAGTTACCACCCAGGACCACAGGTGTTCAGGGAGCTAGGACCTGGAAAATCTGAGATCTCAGGGACCTGGAGATCATACAGAATAGGGTTTAGAGAGAAATCTGGGGGTGCCCCAGAAGTGGGAACAGAGGGAGAGGTGGCCTGCAATGCAACAGGTGAAGGCAGAATTCAACCAGGCAACATGAGGTTTCCAAATGGAAACCCAGCCACAGTGACTGAAGTTTCAGCAAAAGGAGGGAGGACTCTAGAAGGACTGGGAAGACCTGGTGGGACTCCAGGTTGGAATCAGAACCACAGCCATCAACTAAGGGCCAGAGGGTAAGTTAGGAAGTGGTTAGGAGAGAGGTACCTAGCCCACAGGAAATGTGGCTGAAACCTAGGGGAAAATAAGCTCCCAGCCCTGAGCTTAACATGTCTAATCAAGTCCTCAGTCTTGGAAGGAAAGCTAAGCCTCCCGAGAAGTGGCCCACCTGGAAGGAATCCTACTGCTTGGCAGGGTTATAAGGGCAAAGAGCTTGGTCCTCAGTGCTCACATACCCACTCCCATCACCCAAGCCTTGGCCTTACTCTCCTAGGTTAACCAAATGGACCTGTCTACTCTTGGCTAGGGCCAGGGCCACACTCAGAGTGGTAAGTGCTGGGATAAGGCAAGGGCCAAGTGAGTCAAGACACAGAGACCCTAAAGGCTAAAGAGGACTTACAGGAACACAATACAAATAATACTAAAGAGATCGCCATGATGGCAGTGAACCCACAGCTGCCCAGGGTCGGTCCTCAGATGGCAAAGTGCTCCACTCAGGTGTGACACCTCTGGGAAGGGTCATGGAAACACAGTGAGCCTGTCCTCCAGCAGTTTCAGAGACAATGGTCATCTCTAACAAAATCAAACATCCTGCCCTCGGTAGCACACATGGTCAATACTGACAATAGAAGTGGGTAATGGAAATGGGGATGATGGCCAAGCCAATGGCACACATAGCAATAGGAGAGGAGGCTGCTACAACTTCTCCCAAGGAAGGAGAGCCTGTTCCACAGCACAACCTGTAGGCCCTGAGATGGGGGCCACAGCAAGAGTAGTAGTTCCAAAGGTGAGCGTCCTGATGCATGGACAGCGACCTGGGACTGCAGAGCACTGCAGGACAGAAAGCAGGCTCCTGGGTGGAGACAGGGAACAAAGGAAATACGAAGAGTGAAAAGTCACCAGAAAGAAGTCAGCAAACCCACTCAGTGTGGAGCAGGAAAGAGCCGGCAAAACAGGGCTGAGAGCCAGCTGACCAGTCTCAGCCCCTTCACGTGCAGAATGAGTTCATAAATGCTGATCTGCCATAAACTAACAGCCTCGCCGAAAGAGATGTGGGTCCTTGTGAAGAATGAGTGGGCGTTCTTCTTCTCATGCCTGGAGGGGAGGAGAGAGAAAAGAGAGAAGGAAGTAAGAAACACCAGTCAGTAATGAAAGACTGGGGCAGATGAGACAGCTCAGCAGTCTAAAGCTCTTGCTTAGGCAAGCTTAGGCAAAGCCTCAGGACCATGGTTCAATCCCCAGCATCACATGCATGCCAGCCCCGACCCCAGGACAGGCTGAGCCTGCCACAATCAATCAATCAATCAATCAATCAGACTGACTGACTGACTGACCGACAGTAGCTTCAGCTCAATTTGCTCCTGGCACTGCTCTTGGTGACATGATCATCACAAACCAGAGGAACTCAGATACTCGAAAGGAGTTATTTAAGTGAGTTGGGTAAGCAAACACACTTGCTTCCCAGGGCATCCCAGGGCCTGAGATAGCCAATGGGTAAAACATCCCAATGATTCTTTTTCCAAAAGTATAGCAAACACGTGCTAGTCCAGAATTTTCAAACTTTCTGAGCAGAAGAATCATTTAGAAATCTACTCAGGTGGTCCTAGGGTGTTAAGGCCAATATAGATGAGCCCAGAACAAATTCTTCTGGGCCCAAATGAAGACACAAGAAAAATTGTGTTTATGATGATGACCTATGAAGCATTACACCTCCTAAACTCTCAGAGGAAGAATAAGTCATGGCCAGCCCTTTTAGTATGCAGTGTATTTTGCTATCTTCTCATTTGATATTTGATGTGGGTACATAATATATGTGGTCAAATCTCAGTTTCTCAGGATAATCCACTGCCTGCCAGGATAGGTGGGCTGAGACCAGACAAAAAGACAGGCCCCCTCTCTTCAGTGAGAACCTTCCAGCAGAGCAGGCCCTTCACCACACTACCTGCAGGCCCACAGCCCTCAGCCTCTGGAGCTGTCACCCTGAGCAAGCACCCTTCTCATCGTCAACACATCAAGGGCACCACAAAACCAGAAAGAGCTGGGATTCCTGGAGAGCTTACTGACCACACTTTCCCAAGTCACAGCCAAGAAAAAAAGCATTGACCTGGCTGGTTGGCCAGTCCCAGGGCCAATTAGATGGGGTGACACCAATTCCAGGGGATAGGCTGAGACTCTCAGAGAACATTTTAAACTGATCGTAAGGGCCAGGAATATAGCTCAGCAGCACAAGGTCCTGAGGTCTATTCCCAGTACTAAAAAAACCTAATGGTAAGATCTGTCTGGAGACTGAATAAGGAAGATGAGGTCCTAGAATTCACCACTTAACAATTAGAGGGGACGCTGGACCACCCAGAGACACCATCCCAAGGTATCTGCCAGCTTGCCAGAGCTAACTGCTCCTATCTTTCTCTTCTCAGGGTGATTTCAGACTGGGACAGACAGGCAGGACCCCATGGACTGGTGGGAAAGCAAAGCCAGGCAGCCATGGGGAAGGCTGCAGGGAGCAGGGGGACAGAAGCAGGAGCCTATACTCACTCAGCCAGTGCCCTGACACAACACCGCGACATGTTGAGGAAGGAGCTGGCACTGGCGCGGGTGCCCAGGGCAGCCTCGATGCTGCGCAGCAGGTCGTTGGTCTTGAGGATGAGCAGCATCTGACGTGGTACATGGTTGAGGAGCTGGCTAATCTGGGGCAGGTAGCTGGCCGCATTGCTGCGGATCTCTGAGTCCTGAGGCAGCAACAGGGAGACAGAAGCAAATGGTTCATGCAAGAAGCAAGGACCAGAGTGGCAGAGGTCTGGGCAGCCTCAGGCTGGAGCTCCTGTTCTGGAGAAGTCTCCCCAAGGGAAGTCTAGCCCCAAGGGCTTTTGGGCCTAAAAACCTGGATTGGAGGACCCAGCTCTGCCCTTAGACAAACAGTGGGAATAACACAGCAGCACAGATGGCCGGCCAGATAACTCCCCAGGGGTTCTGTGCTGGCCGCCTATTTCAGGAGACGTGCAAGCACAGTTATGTCCCTCATCAATGAGCTCAGGCTGATGAAAGTCCATGGATCTGAACTGCCTCCAACACAGCTCCAAAATCCCACCTCAACCCTATTCCCCATTAGAGTTACCTAGCGCCCATATGCCACTGCTGATCACTACCGCTACACCAGAACCAGTATCATTCTGCCACTACCTGGGGTCCTGGAGCCCGCAGAGTAGGGTGCTTGGCTGGTGCTGGATTCTGGGGACAGCCAGGCTTCCCTTCCTTCCCACTCCCTGAGCTCCATATGAGTCCAGGCAGATAACCACCCAGGCAGAATTCTTGGCCTGCCAGTATGGTTCTGACACTTTTTGGTCTCTAAAAAACAATTATGATGGTGGTGGTCGTGGTGGCGGTGGTCGTGGTGGTGGCGGTGGTCGTGGTGGTGGTGGCGGTGGTCGTGGTGGTGGTGGTCGTGGTGGTGGTGGTGGTGGCGGTGGTGGTGGTAATGGTGGTGGTGGTAGCCAGTACATACTGGGAAATTACCCAATAAAACAGGCACTTTCTTTTTTTTTTTTAATTTTATTGAGAAATAGATAGCAATGAGACAGTTTCAAAACTAATTAATAGGATAGTTTCAATAATTAATACATTGCATATTGTTATCTTCTTAGTGGTTATTCACAGTACAAGATACAGACATGATATCCTATCTAAATACTATTACTATTAGTACAAATCTTTCTTCTCATTGAATTAAGAGAAAGTAGCTATATAGCTATCCTATTTTGTATATAGATAAAAAATGGTCCTTCCTTTGAATCCCCTTTTTTTTATTTAGTTTTGTTACAGATAGGTATTCAATTGCCATTTAAATATTGTATGTATATGAATTCAGCAAAATAATCCAATATAGTGCAGTAGTCCATAATAGTAGTGGGTTATCCATAGGACTGGCAATGTCAGAAGTTGTTGACTTGAGCCTTTCACAGCTCAGCATATTAAATATGGCTTTACTTTTTATACCTTGTTTTTATAGTTTTCTGCTGGATTGTTAAGACCAAGATAAAGCAAGACCTATATAACAAAAAGTGTAACTTTTGTATCTGATAAGGTCAGTCAAGTCCCCTCAGGATTTATCCTGCCACACTGTGCCACAGTTTGCACATCCTTTTTCAGTGTCAGCCATGTGGATGAGTCACTGCCATTGCTTGACCAATTTGCTCTCTGTGAAAGCCTGAAAGAATGTTTTCTCTCCATGTGACTCTCCAAACAGGCACTTTCAAAATGCTACAGTATTAATTTATTTAATCCTCATAATGGGTCTATCACATTGCATGTATCATCCCCATTTCTTATGGCATAGATCACAAATGTCCCCCAAAAGACCCATGTGTTCAGAGGCCAGGCTCTTAAGTGATGAATCCACTGATGACTTCTAACTGAATGTGGGCTCTGAGAACTCATCCCCCATCATGTGATTGGTGGAGGCAGAGATATGTTATAAGTTCCTGGCCAATGAGACATAAAGAAAAGTCTCTTGGGGATTTCTGGGAAAGGGTCTGCAGGTGTTCAGGGTCTCACTACTAGATTGGCTCATAGTGACCCACCTGTTTACAGCTTCCCAAGAGATGGGATTATAGGCTTGCCACCACACCTCATTTCAATTGCCATCTCAGCACGCCCCCGGGGCAGGCCAGAGGATGAAACCCCCAGCCCCTGCACCTGCTTACAGGTGTTTTAATCCACTGAACTATTGGCCAGCCCTTGGAAAAGGGCTTCTTGCAGTTAAAGAGTGACACATGAGAGGGAACAGCTCCTGATTCCTGTCTCATCACTGAATAAAGATGTGAAGCTGGGGACAGCCGCTACCACCTTACAACCATGATAGGAAAGCCAAGAGAATCCCATTATGGTTTGTATTTAGTTGTCCCCGCAAGAGCTTCATGTGAGTCATGGGGCAGATGCAGCAGGGGAGCAAGTGGCTTGAGTGGTGGGGCCAGAGGATCAGGGCAGGGATCAGGGGCAGGGCCAAAGAGGCAGAACTGTTAAACTGGCAGCCTGAGCTCTGCCCCCCAACTCCCCAGTCTGCGGTCTCTCTGAGGGGTAGAGAGTCATCCTGGATACAGTGACACCTCAGCCTCTCCTCCAGACCCTTCAAAATGGGGCAGCAGTGTCTATGATTGAGGCCTCCTCAGGCAAAGAGATATTTGAAGAAGACCGAGGCACTGACTCTCTCTGGAACAAATAAAGCTCCGAGGTCTTGCTCCTAATTCAGGCTATTTTAAACCATGAAACCTCCAGTAACTGTGAGCTAAACAAACCTTTCCTTCCCTTATTTTAAGTGTCAGGTATTCATCCCAGCAATCAAAGAAGAGTAACTAAGACAACCCCCCTGACTGAAGAGAACAAATTCCTCATTGTTTAAGCCATATGTACGAGGCAGGGTCTGTTGGAAGAAGAAAACCACTGGAAGAACACCTTTGAAGGGTGACTCATTCTGGGACCCTATCTTTTGGGCTTTGTCTTTTGGCCCTGGATGATATGAGGCAAGCAACTCTCCTCTGCCACACCTTTCTGCCATGGAGCCAGCCCTATCATGGACCTAAACCTCTAAAGCCATGAACCAAAAAAGACCATTCTTCTTTTAAGTTGTATCTGCCAGATCCTTTGTCCAAGAAATGGAAAGCCAAGCATTTGAGATGACGAAACTGCAGCACTGAGAGGTCAAGTAACCTGTCCAACTCCACAGCTCATCAGTGATAGGTCAGGATTTCAGCCCAGGCAGCCCCACCCAGTTGCAATGTCGCTCCACCTACAGCAGGACTGCATGACCCTGAGCAAGTCCCTGCATTTATTTCAACTTCCTAGCAGTCCAGACAGTCACGAGGGGCAAAGTACAGCCAAGCATCCCATGCCAACTGAAGTCTCTCCAAGGGCCCAGCATTGCTGCCCAAGGCTGCCTTCTGCAGCATGAGCAGAACCCACAGTCCTTTGAGAACATGAGAACATTGCTGATAACCAAACTGCTGGGAAACTTAAAATGTCCCTCAGGCAAGAGCTATCAGACTGGAACATCTCCACACAAGCCAGGCACCAAGAGGTAGTCCGCTGCCATGGCTGCAGGTCACCTTGCTTGAAGGCTCTCTATGGATTCCCCCAGGTCAGAACTGGCCTGCTGATACCCCTCTCAGTCCAAACAGGAGGCACCCATGCCCCCTGGGTGCCCTCACTGGTAACTCCCAGACCAACAAAGCTGCAAGCTTGGGCATGGTCTGGCAGGGGGTATCTGCAGTAATATACTGTTGGGCATCTATGCAACAGCCACTACCTTGCTCCTTTATTAAAAGAACTCCAGCTTTCACTTGACTCTTTGGGGTCACATTCTTCAGAGACACAGAGCCGCTTACTACCCGCAAAAGGAAATCTTAACTGTTCTCAGCCAAGATGGGCTCTGAGACTCATCAACCTACCATGTGATTGGTGGAGGCAGGGACATGTGATAAGTTCCTGGCCAATGAGACACAGAGGATTTCTGGGACAAAGGCTTCTTGCAGTTAAGGAGTGACACAAGAGGGAATAGCTCCTGATTCCTGTCTCTGGTCATCACTGACTAAAGATGTGAAGTTGGGGACAGCTGCTGCCACCTTACAACCATGACAGGAGAGCCAAAAGAATCCCAGCAGTGAGCCACAGCCCCAGGACTCCCCTGCCTAGAGAGAACAAATTCCACATTGTTTAAGCCATGTGTATGAAGAGAAAATATCCTCCCTGATACTCTGTCAGGGTTCCCTCATTCTCAGTTTTCTTCCAGCATGAACTGAGCCTCTGTTACCTCTGGGTCTGGAGGGCAGGGCCAGCCTCCTAACTAACCACCCTGTGGTACATGTGCCCCATTCCAGAGGGATACTTAAACAGCAGTCATGAGCATTTTCCTCTCCTGCTGATAGGCTATTAAACGCTTTGCTTTGTAGCTAGTGTTGTAATTTAGATCTTGTCACCCAAAGTCTCACATATTCAGAGGTGGGGCTTTCAGAAGTGGAGCATGGGATGCTCTACTCATCAGCAGATTAATCAATTACTCAACATACTACAAGGGGGCAGCCTGGTCAGCAGAGATGCGTCATCAGGGCTGCGGGTATATCCTCATCCCCGACCCTCTCACTCTTCTTCCTGGGTCATCAGCAGAACAGCTTTCCTCCACCATGCTCTTCTGCCATGCTACCTCCGCCTTGGAGCCAGCTAACCACAGACTGAGCACTCTGAAACCATGAGCCAGAATAAAGCGCTCCTCCCTAAGTTGTGCATGTCAGGTATTTTGTCACAGGGATAAGAAAGAGTGTAGTACACTAAGGATGAACTTAAAATTCTCTTCAGTGCTTATAGAGCTCCATGAGATCCTCTCCCTGCCCAGAGTTGCAAATTCTCCTCCTCCTCACCACACTCTAGACCACACCAAACTCTGTTTCCTTTAGGCCTTAGTGCCCTAGAAATGCATCCTTCAAACTCTTCTTGAGGCCTGTACCTTTCTTGTCCTTTACATGTCAGCTCAGATGCTGGCTCCTCATTGAGGTCCCCTCTGAATACCATCCCATACCCTCATGCACTCATTTACCTTTATTTACTCCATGGCTATCCATCATCTGTGATTACCTGTTTGTTCACTCACCTATGTGTTTACTTGTTTACTGTCTGCCACCATCACCCAAAGTGTAAATGACACAAAAGCCTTGTCTGTTTGTGAATCTCAGCATCAAGACCAGGGTTCAGCAAAAACAACTGTTTATGGGATAAATGAACTTCCAGAATTGTGGGTAGCCATGCTCCCTGCATTATCAGTAGAACAGAATCATTGTCCCTGACAACCCTACTTCACAAAAGAAGAGACTGTTGCTCCAATTATGAGACAATGAGCTTCAAGGCTGTGCTGTAAATGTTCATCCTACCACCGAGCTTGCTGGAAAATGACATCAACTTACAGGAACATGGGACCAAGAGAGGGTCTTTGAAACCATATGAGACTTTGGCTTCAGACATTCCACCAACCAGTTTGCAAGGGAGGACCTTGAGGCTCAAAGGGGTGACAAGAATACTCAAGGTCATGCCACCAGGAAGCAATGCTGAAACTAGAGCCCAAATTTCCCATGGCACATGAATAAGTACACAGGGGCCTCAGCAAGAATGCAGGTCTACCTACTACTGAGACACAAGCCAAGATAGGGGGGCCTGGAAACTGATAGAACAGATGGGACAGTTGTCTTTTCCATGAGGAATGGAGAAGTCCCCTGGAAGGATGCCTAGCTGATCCAGGAGGAATGAGCTGGCCCTGGGCAACACTATGGGGAGCCAAGGTGGGCAGGAGTGATGGAGAGGCTCCCAGATCTGTCCCCCAGCCACATTTTACAATGCTGTCTAGGTCCACAGAGAAAGGAGCAACTAATAACAACAAAATAAGCAACTTTAGTAAAAATTCTACAGGACAATGCGACAAGCCACACTGCTTAAGTACCACAAGGGTTTGCCCCAGTATGGAGTCTGAGAGGGCAACAGGAGATTGTGCCAGGCACAAGACAGCAGAAGTGTCACCAGATTTAGGAGAGGAACAACCCCTGAAGAGTTCCAGAGCCCTGGGGAAGAACCTGAAGGAAGTCTGATGTCTCACTTGTGCAAGCTGGCACTAAAGCCACCAAAATCCAGGTATATAATGGCTGCAAAGGCCTGGAGAAGACACAGCAGGCTGTCTTCCCCTATCCCTCCTCTACCCACGGACCCCACCTCTTCTCTCTCCCTACTTCTCACTGGATATAGCCCCAGTTTTTCCCTTCCCCCCATGCACACACATCCCACCAATAGAGAATCTCAGACCCCAGACTAGAAGCATTCACAACCCATCCCTGTCCCTTGCATTTGCAAGGTAGCAGGGCTGGAAGGAACTACCTACCTCCGTGGCTGTGACTGGGGCACGGCTGATGCCCCTGCTGACGGAGTCCCAGGACCGGGCTGTCAGCATGCAGGCAAACAAGGGGTAGAGTTCGCCAGCTCCCAGGCACTGACTGTACCTCTTCACCTTCTCCATGTCAGTCCAGATCAGAGACTGCCAGAGGTGGCAGTAATCTAGGCGGAACGCTTCCGTGAGCACCTGTGGCCATGACAGCAAGGGTGGGACCTGAGTTTCCTCTTCCCACCTAAGGGCTAAGCCCTGGTACTGACCACTATGAAGGAAGAAAGGAGGATTGTGGCTCCCCAGGATGTCTGCTTCCCCCTCAAAGGGTGGCCATCCTAAGGCCCAAGGTCAAGTTACTACTGATTAAACAGTCCTTATTTGAAATACTTGGGACCAGAAATACTTTAGATTTGGGATTTTACTCAGGTTTTCTAGAATATTTGCATATATATAACATCATGAGACAATTCTAAGATTAAACATGAAGTTTACAGCTTAAAGGTAAATTCATTCAATATTTTTCATAATTTTGGTATCACAAAATTGTGAAGTTCTCTTTCCTGGTTATTTTCCTGGCCTCCCTGAAAGTTAGATGAAGTGCCACCAGATTTAGGAAAGAACAGTCCCTAAGAACTCCCAGAAGCCCTGGAGGAGAAGCTGAAGGAACTGCAATGTGGCAGAACTTCCACTTCCCCAAAACTTTCCCACCCACTGTCTCTGAGCCCCCTCCCCCCTGTTGGCTGACAGCATCATGGCTTGCAGACAGAGCTGAGAAGCACAGCCTACAGACCACCACGCCAGGGCTGGCACCGGAGGGAGCGATGATGCTCATTTGAGCACTATGTGTTGAGGGCAACCAGCCCAACTTAATCTGATATGTGCTACTTCACCCAGCCTATCAGAGGAGGCTGGGACTGAGATGTGGAATCAGGGGCCTGGGGGACGGAGCAGAAGACCACTGGGAAACCTCCCAGGATGGTCTTCCTCATGGAAGTTCCAAGGTTAGCAGTGAACACCCCCAGCTTCCAGGCAGGAGCTCATGGCTGTTAAAGCTTGTATTTCATCCTGAGGAATTGAGGATCCAGTTACAAGCTAGCCAGCCCCTACCATTTCTCTGCCCTCTTTTCCACTCACTAGATTCCTTTCCTTCTGGAAAACCAAGTCCATGCCAAGGGCAGCTCATTTCCTAGGTCAGGGCTGGGCCTGCAGTTTCCTGGAAAGGCACAACATATACACAAGTACCTTTCCATCTGCATGTTGCCATGTACTGGGAAGGAGACAAGATCAATCTTGATTTTGTAGAAGGAAGCTGAAGCTCAGTGAGCTCTTAGGACAGCAATGTGCAGTTTCCTACTGGAGGACAGAGACCTCTCTAGCCCCAGCCACCATGGATGTTCCCTCCACTTCCATGGCAGACAGAGGACTTCAGTGGACTCTGACCCCAGGCAAAACTAGGCCATGGGGCCAGGTGAAAAAGGCTTCTCTTACCTGGTAGAGTCCGTGGTCCAGCAGAATAATCTCTGCTTTGCCTGTGACCGGGTGCTTCCGCACTAGCACATTGCCCGGATGGGGGTCACAGTGCACAAAGCCATTAACAAAAATCATCTCACTGTACATCTTGCCCAGATGGCGGGAGATCTGAAAGAGAAGGGAGGCAGGTGGGATTGCTGTCCCATTCATACCTATGGGGCCTTCTTTTCTGGTCTTCTACTTGGGGCCCTTTTAAGAGGAGACCAAAGGAACCGGTGGATCTGAAAAGTGGTGATGAAAATGATGGCTTAAGATGATTTAATCCCTGACTTTAGGAAGCTGGGCTCTAACTTAGTGCTTCTCTGCTTTAGTCACACATTAGAATCATTTGGAACTTAGAAAGAGTGCCAGTCACTAATATTTTCTCTTTTTTTTTTTTTCACCAGTAGTTTATTCAAGTTCCTAAGGTGGTATCAACACATGGAAGGTGAGAGAACAGCTCCTCCTCCATCCCAGCACCAGCCCCTCCACTCTTCCCTCCTCTCTCCTCTCCTCTCTTCTACACTCCTCTCCATTCTTTCCCAAAGCTGAGGACAGGTTTGGGGAGCTATCCCACCCACTCTTTCTCCACAGAACAAGGCTAGAACTAAGGCTCAGGACTAGGCAACCCCACCAGCACCCCTGGTGGCTCCAGGACAGCTTCAGAGTCAAGGTCCTTCTCCCCTCTCCAGCTCCCCTCCCACCAGAGCCCAATGCTAATCTGATTTATGATGTCTGCACAGAAGAAATGACACTGGAGAGGCCATTTAAATCATCCTGTCATGCTGCTCTCCCTGCCGAGCCAGGCTTCTTATCTCTACTCCTTTTTTATTAAAGCTAAAAGCCTGTTCCCCACTAGGGAACAGCTGCAGAATCAAGCCAGACCTGGACCCAAAGATGATCTGCCAATGGGTTTTCAGGGGACAAAGACATGCTCAAGCAGAAGCAGATGCCCAGGACACTGGCTGCCTCAGCCTTCCTTTTGATTTGGTTAGACCCCAAGGTCATTAACAGCCCAATAAGAAGAGCTGGGCCTCAAGACTTGGGAAGCACAGGTTTAGGATCTTTCCTCAACCTATAGAGCCCTATATGGGCAGGCCTTTCCTCCCTCCCTGGTCTCACTGTGCACCATGTTACACTCACCTTTTGTCTTCCCAGTCACCCTTGTGCTCTCCCACCACAGAGCCTTTGTGTGTGCAATCTCAGCTGCCAGAGCATTCCTCCTACTTCCTCAGGCATGAGGCTCAGGCCCTGCCTTTCCTCCTATCCTAGTCAAATCACCTACCAGAAGAAGGCCTCCTAACCTCCCAGACTAGAAGAGGTTTGCTCACCACACACTCCCATAGGACAATGCTTTTCTTTCATGGCACTGGCAATTATTTGTGTGATTACCTGATTAATGACCATCTAGCTTGCTATCATAAACTCCCAAGGCAGCAGGAACCAGCTCTGTTTTTTTAAACAGCTTTATTGAGGTATAATTTATATACCATAGACTGGTTCTATTATGCATGCACTTGCTTGTAGCAGAGCCAAACACATGAATAGAAGACTACATTCAATGTGAGTGAGACCCTTAGTTCTCTGTGGTCTTCTGGGATTCCATGTTCCTATATCTAATGCTTGTCCTAACCTCATTATTCTCCTCTGAAACCAAATCAGTTAGAGCTGGAACCAAATTAAATGATCAAGAATAACCCTACATTTGAAATAGTAGCTGACATCCTTACTAAGAGCTATAAAGGGTACAATAATGACCTGTGGCTTGCAAATGCAGAGCTGAGGCTTCTCAAGATTAACTTAACTATTCATGGCTGGAAAAAGGCACACCCAATATACAAGTGCGCCCCACAGCCCTCTATGTGGCTCACACCTACTTTTGCACATTTCAATTGAGTTTTGTGACCTGAAACAAGTTATTTACACCCTCATGAAACAGGACACTACTACTCAATGAAACAGTGCTACTCTAAAGGGTAACTGCTGAGGTAGTTCAGAGCATCTCAGTGCTTCGGACCTGGTGCCCTCTCCTAGGTGCCCCTGTGGTAGTTGTTTCTGATTCCTCACAGCACTTCTGGAAGTGGGGAGACTCAGTTCACTGTTAAGACCCTGAGCTCTGCTGCCACATCAGTAGTCAGGTGCCTTGGGGGAGACCAACCCCTTTGTGCTTAATGTCTACTCACATATAAACAAGCCTTTGCCCCAGACTAAGTTCCCAGACAGGCCGAGAATCTGAGTGTTTCAGGGCTACCATATAGTGTCCTGGGAGAAGGGGTCTCAGCCAGAGCTGGTTCTAAGTGAGCAAGTGAGTCCTCACCTCTGTGCCACCAAGAGCCCTGTTGTTACACTCCTTGGAGCTCCCTGGAGCCATGCTTTGAAAGGCTCTATCTGCCAAACCAATTGCATTTATTAAGTAATCATTCATTTTTATTTGTCAAGGATGCATATAAGGTCCAATCAGGGCTTCTGATCAGCCCAAGATAAGCAGGGCAGCCAGACTGAGCTGACGGAATTCTAGCCAAAAAGCAGAGAAATGACATTTCATTTAGTCTGGGCAGACCTGTCATGGGGAGATGTATGATCTCCCTTAAGCTTTCTGAAATATTGCTAATCGCTCCAGGCCCCTTATTACTACATTGAAAGATGGCCCCTAGGGATGTGGGGATTCAGGGTGCAGGAGCCCTTTCCCATGAGGACCGAGCTGCTTTAGTAGGAGGAGGCAGGGACTCTGTGACTGCTGCTATATACTCACTCCATGTTTGTTTTAACCATATGCCACTAGGATGGACAGATGTGGAAGGCAAAGAAAACACATAAACTAGCCTAAGGCAATGCCCGATGCTGGAGTCATCATGGCTCTACCACCTTGGGCATGAGTGGCATGAGGACAGAGGGACAAGGCACCTCCCTTGATACTTAGAAAAAAGATGAATACCCATGACCTCTCCAAGTGTTCTTGTCATCAAGTTAAAAACACAGCTCATATAAATATACAATGGCCATGGGTCCTTAACTAACAAGGAAGCACATAAAAAGGCAGAACTTGTTCAAAAGGAATTCTGAGGGGGTAGGTACTCAGAGATGTAAACAGGATCAAGGAACTAAGATTTCAGAGGAAACAGAGGCAGTTATTGTCCTGTGATGCATTTAAAATATCAACCTCTAGGGTTATCTTTTCTACTGAACAGAAATTATTTGCATCTCTACTGGACAAAATCTCCAAGTTGATGTATGACTTCAGTCTGAAGCCTTAATTAATTGTCAATAACAAAGTCAAACAAAAGTACATTTCCCTAGATATTAAAAAGCTGGGGACAAGTGATGCTGACTAAACAATGGCCAAGAGTAACTTTGAAAGGGCACACTACACTCTTCTGACCTTACTGCTAAGTTGTGGAATGCAGCTCTTAATGCATTTTAGAGCTGTTCTAGAATCAATCTGTCCACAGAGGGCAGGGGGCACCCCTACACACCTATCACAGTCATGCAGGGCCCCAGGAGAAAATGCAAGGCCCCCACCGGGCACACAACACTCTCTCCCACCCCTTCCATGTGACATTACTACACCCTCCTCTACAGAACAGAGAGCTGCATCCCTAATGCTGCTTCTGCCCCACTAACAAGGACCTCTGTTCAAAGATAAGAAAAAGCACCCTTGCTGAGTGGTCACAGTGAAGGTGCTGTACCATGTACTCAGCATGGATGAGCTCAGCACTCACAATTGTCCCCTACAGGAAACAGTATGGAAGGAAGACCCAGAAGGGGAAAGGAGCCTCATGCCCTGGGCAGCAATTAGGAGGCCAGGAGCCAAACCCAGGAGCCCCCACTGTGGAGAACTTGACTGTCACATCACCCAGCCTCTCCAGCCCCAGGAAGCTCTGGAGGCAGGCAGGGACTGCTCCAAAGCTTCCTGAAGGCACCCCTGGGTTCAGCAAGATGTCCACTTCAAGAAAAGGATCCCTGCAGGAAACCCTAGACTGATGCCTGGGCTGAAGATGTAGCTTGGTGGCAGAGCACTTCCTGGTATGCTCAAGGCCCTGGATTCCATCCCCAGCACTGTTTAAAAAAAAAGAACTGATCAGGCAGCTAACCAAAGCACAGTGTTAGCTAACCCCATGGTACTGTGCCATTTAGGAAAAAAAGGTACTAAGGCTTTTAATTGTTCCTTGTAAAAAGAATGTGCCACTCACAAGTGATTTCAGTAATTATACAATGCCTTTATTCTCTAACAGTAGGGAAGGGGGGGAAAAAACCAGGACTCTATAAAAAAGCTTGGTAAAGAATTAATTTAGTAAATAATACTTAAGTCAAGGAGTTATTTTTGGATTTTTCTCAAGACTTGAATTGGCTGAAAGTACTTTAATTATTCTATAATTGCATGAATTAATTTATTCCCACCCCCAAGGGAAAGTCTATTTATGTTCCTGAGGGGCGTCATGGAAGCAAGGCCAAGATCTCTGGAAAAAACAGGAGGTTGGCTAGAATATTAATAATCACACAAGTCAACCCATATTAAGTAGAAGGAGGTTTGTCATTCACACTTTCTTCACCTATCTCCTAGTTTCTGCCCAGACCTCTACCTACTTCCTTCCCAGAAAGCACCACTAGGGCAGTGCTGGTGAACCTCCTAGAACTTTCAATGATAACAAACAGCAAGCTGCACCATGCATGCCACAGGTTTGCCACCACTGCACTAGGGTGCATAAACCACAGACCACTGAGATCAAGCTTACTGATAGCTGATGTTGATCTTGGACAAATGAATGCTGAGACAAGGTCTCATACCACAGGAAGCCAAGCCAATTCTCTGTTCTCCAGAGTGGTGCTGGGAGAGACCATGAGGAAGACAGCAGGCTCAGGCTAGTGGCCAGAACCTGAACAGGGGGCTCTTACAGCACTTGTGGGCACCTGAGAAAGCTTCTCTAGGGTAGGCCTGAACAACCTGCCCTCCAGGAGCCTCACAGGAGGCTCGTAAGGGCAAGAAAGGCTCATCGACTGATATGTTAAAGATTCTCCTCATGCCACCCTTGACCCAGAGGAGGCAGGATTAGACCTAGGAGCCATGCTATGGAAAGACACAGGCAAAGAGAGGAAAAGCTGCTGGTACCTCTAAGCTCCTGCCTTGGAGTACAAGTCACTCCAGAGAAAGTTTCATATCCTCCCACCTTAGTGGAATTGATTGAAAATGGAGAGGGGTTATTCTCTTTCTGCTCTCTGGAGCTGGCAAAAATTATCCTGGTTCCACCACAGAGGGGCTGAGGGTTGGAATCCTAGGAGATTTAATTACTTGTGCAGTAAATGTACACTGGGCCCAGCATGCACCAAGCTTCATGTTTTAATCATCAGATGGTCCCATCGGTCACTTTCTGGTACCCCTCTTAAACAGGAAATGGCGACATAAGAGGGTGAGTCATTCCCTAAAGTGACACAATTTACAAGCAACAGTCCCAGCACCAACTCTAAAGTAACACTGTTGCTACTCCCAATACATCTGCTATGAGAAGATGAACTGCCAGGAAGCCGTCCTAGCCCCTGGGGCCCTGGGCTGCTGTAATAGCCTGGAGCTCCCAAGAAGTGATGGAGGCCAGACAATGAGAGGAGATATTTTCTTTCTACTGAGTTCTACCAGGATCTTCTGGTGCCTGCATCTCCAAATAACACAGAGCCAGAAAAACCCAGCATGTAGTGGTGGTGCTGGGCAAACATGAACACATCCCAGCCAACAGAGTTGGGGGCAGAAGTAGGTAATGAAAGAGAAAGACAAACTTGGGCAGAGCTTTTGGTGGGGGCAGAGGCACGACTTGACTGGTGACACTTACTCAGTCTCCAACTCTACAAATTTGTACAACTCACAGGTGGATGACACAGGAAGAAACAGGATTTTCAAAGACTCTATGGAGGAACCTGCACCTCAGGGAGTAATGCCCTCATGAACTGTGAACTCCCAGAGCCTCACAGCTTGCGAAGTTCATATCACAGCTCTAAGGACTCAGCACTGTGATCCCTGTGACTGTGCAGGTGAGCAGACTCAGACTCTCAGGAACTCACTCAAGGTGAACGGCACAGTCAGACACACCCCAGGTCCCTTGATTTTTGACACCCTCTGCCCTCCCTAACTACCCAGCACCCCATCTCTGTCACACACTGTCCATGCCTCCACTGCAGCACTTAACACACAGTACCTGCAACATAAGGTGGATCTGAGACCTTCTCACTGCTCCTGCAATGACAGACAATGAGATTTTAAACTACTGAGAAGAGGAGACCAGGCAAGCGCTTATGGCTCAACATGGCAGACAAGCACTGCCACTGACTTCACTCCCTCAGCAGCCCCACTGAAGTGAGTCTAAAGGAAGCGAAGAAGGCAAAGAGCCCACCACAACAAGTGGGAGGACCAGCAACAGCAACAAAATGAGACAAGCACAACTGTGTAGCTTCAGTGACAGGACAGCTCCCAAGAAACAGCCTGCAAAAAAGCATGGAGCCTCAGGCCAGCAACAGGAAGCTTTATAATTACTACCTCTGGGAGGCACAGGTGCCCCTGGCACCCCTGAAAATGGGATTTGGGGCTCCTGCAAAAGGATTACTTGAAGGACTTTACAAGTGTAAGCTGAACCCACAGGACCCCTCCCAACCCTTACAGAAGATGGCCATTTACCCTCTGGAGGGGACAACAAACAAGGCACAACCCACACAGGATGGTCCCTCTGAGAATCACATCATGATGGCTGGGGAACCCTGCAGCCCTCTCCCAGTTTCCATGGTGTCCGTCTTGAGCCCCCTCCCAGTCCTTGGAGACAGGAGTGTCTGCCCACCAGGCCTCCTGTCATCTATCCCTGCTGTCCCTAACTCCCTGACTCTGTCACCTTTCCCTTGGCTAATTTCATGCCAATTAAATTGGGTCTCTGCCCAGGCAGGGTCTTAAATACACACTCACTGAAATCCAATTAACCTTCGATAAAGGTCCCACAATCAATAGTGCTTCTTTGGCTTGAGGAAGCTCCATCCAGCCTGGAACAGCAGACTCCGGCACGACCTTTACTTTTAATGAGATCAATGACAGTCACTGTCACCAGCTCTTAAAGTGATTGGCAAATATGACCACCAGGTCAGGCTCTCAGTAACATCTGCTTCTGGGCTCAGACACACAAACAAATGAGGGGCCTTGCAGGCTGCCACCTCCCCAGGACCATACTCTTCCACAGGTGAGCACACCTGGCAGCGCCACCTCGTGCCTGGAGGTATAAACAGCAGGGTGAGCCCTTATGGCTCACTTGGGTCCGTGCTTCATGACAGGGTGAGAGGTTGGGCTCTCCTGAGCTTCAGAGAGTGAGCAACCTGGAAAGTCTGTTAAAGTGCAGATCCTTCAACCCTTCACAATCCTTCCTACCCCAGATTCTGACTAGTAGGTTGCAGTGACACCCAGAAACCCACATTGGGGAAGATGTTCTCTTTGTGCTTCCGGAGTTCTGAATAGACAGTTCATGAACCTATCACAGTACCCACAGAAGTGAAGAATCACTTCTTTTTTTTTTTTTTTTTTTTTTTTTTTTTTTTTTTTTTTTTTTTTCTTTTGGTCTTTTTGAGACAGGGTCTCACTATGCAGTTCAGGCTGGCCTTAAGCTCACTTTGTAGCTCAGGCTGGTCTTGAACTCACAACAATCCTCCTGCCTCAGCCTCCCGAGTGCTGAGATTATAGGCCTGCACCACCACACCCGGCTAAGAATCACTAAGAGCCTTGAGGAAGGGGGAAGCTACTCCAATACCTTCAAAGAGAAACTGAGGACAAGAGAAGAGATACAATTTGTCTAGGGTCGCAAAACAAGGCACTGTAAGGCTACAGCTTCAACCAATGCCTCTTGCCTCCTCAGCTGGCCTCTCCTCCTCTGAGCCTACTGGCTAGTCAAGACTGGTCTTCAGGTCCTCACAAGCTGGGATGCTTCTGGGTGAGTCAGTCTCTTCAAGGTGGGAGTCCCAGGACTCTAGTTTCTAGAGCCACCTTCCAGCACAGTAAAAGTTCATCGCAGCCCAGATACACCCCACCACAGCACCACCCACCAGGAAGTGGAGTAAGATTTTTGCCTCCTGCCACTCCTACCTGTCCCTTCTACTTCCCTCTGCAAGGAAGACTCACAGCCAAGCCAGGCTATCCTCACGAGGAAGAATCACTCCAGGACTGGCATATGGAGTCACTGGGCTTATGGAACCTCTGAGGTCTCCTCAAGGCCTGGGGCTTTGATGCTGGCTGGTAAGAGGAATGAAAGATTAATCTTTAGCCTATTCCTGCTCTAGCCCCACCATCACTGATAGTCACCAGCAGCATAGTGGAGCACACAGCCCATTGCCCTGCCTGAGTCTGCTCTAAAAGTCAGTATTTAATGACATTGTCACTAAATACCAAAGCATTCTCCAAGTCACCCACAGCCTAGAAGCTGGGATGGGAGGATTAAGAAAGCAAGAGAGTGCCTTAGTGCAAGGACAGACCATACACCGGTGGAACCAAAAGAGGCCCCTGTATGACTGACACCAAAGATGCGGGACCCAACACTGCAGGATTCCATTTAATATGATGTTCATTCAGCAATGGCTGAAAGCAGTTTATGGAGAAAGAAGTCAGAACAGAAGTGGCTGCAGTGGCAATGGGGACACTGCCTGGGAGGGCGCAAGAGGGAGCTTGCCAGAAATGGTTTGCATCTTTACCTGGATGGTGATGACATAGTGAATTCACAGGAAAACTTAGCAAATGTGCCCTTACGGTTGGTGGACTTAAGTATACTACTCTCTCCCCAAGTCCCTGACTCTTCGCCCGCACCGTGGAGCCCACAGTGGAGCCTGCTGAAGGCTGAATGGAGGGCCTAGTGCAAGGGCTCTGGCAGTGAGTGCTAACGGGGAAGGAGAAGAGGAAGACACCCCAGGGCCACCACCACCACCAACGAAATCAACAGTGACCGGCTGCCACTCGGCAAGGCTTCTGGGCAGGGCTGCGCCTCACTTGTGCAGCTGCTGGTGTGGCCGTGAACCAGCTGACACCAGGTCCCACTGCAGCCTAACTCTGAGCTCTGAAGGGAGACACAGAAAGTGCAGGGAGAAGCAAGGAATTTGGCATCCTGTGGGCCTGACTTCAATCCCAATTCTTCCCCTGTGGCTGCACACTCCTGAGCTTCTCTGAGCTCGAGCTTCCCATTTAGCAATGCTTGTTCTTAGTAATGGCTGTAACGAGCAGTGCTGGGTGTGTGTCTCACAACCCCGGCACCCAGTGCCAAGACCTGCTAGGTTTCTATCAGGTCTCCTCTCTGTCCATAAAAAACCACCAACAGCCCAGGGACTAAGGCTGCCTTGTTCCCCAATCCACTGACTTGAGGCCAGTGAGCAAGGCACAGCTAGAGTGGGGGCAGGAGAAGAGCAGCCCTGCCTCTGAGCATCCTGCCAGTGTCCAACGCCGTTAGCACCTCATTCCGCCATGAGCAGCAGTATCAGAGCACTTCTCTCCAGCTATGCTCTCTTACTGGAAAATTAAATCTGCCCCTGATTAAACATGGCTAGGGCCTTGGCTCCCTGGATCCAGATATGAGTGGATTTGGGGCACTGGGGCGCACACCCCACCACAGTGCTAATAACCAAGCAGGTTAAAAGGCCTCCAGGTCCCTCCCATTGAGCAGGCAGAGCCCTTGCACCCCCTGAAGGAGGTGACCACTCATTCCTCCCACCACATCTCTTCCACACAGTGAAGCCAAAGACTCGGTCCCCACCCAATCCTTGCCATACACCACCCCAGGAGCCAAGGGCAGAGGGAGCAGAGTCAGGAGCCTGGGTGTTTACAGAATGTAATGGCACACTGACACCCACAACCCAGCCCTCTAGAAGGGTGAGCAGGATTCTTCAAGTTTAAGTCCAGCCTGTATGACTTAGTGAGACCCTGTCTCAAAATGAAAAATTAGAATGGGCTTGGGATGCAACTCAGCATGAAGGACAAAAGAGAAAAGAAGAAAGGAAGGAACAGAGAAAGAGGAAGAAGGAGCAACCCATTTGTTACTAACAGCGACCATCTACATGGTCTGTCTCTGTCTCCCTATCTCCATCTCTATCTCTCTATCTCTGTCTCTGTCTCTGTCTCTGTCTCTCTCCCTCTCCCTCTTTCTCTCTCTCTCTCTCTCTCATTCCCTTTCTCTCCTCCCTAACTCTGAAGTGGAGGTTGAAGGAAATCAAATTACTCTTCATCTCATCCTGGTCCTCCAATGAACTCTGAAGCAGAGCTCATTGAAAAAATCTGGGGATGGGACAGCCTCTGTGTCTTGAAAGCTGCCCCTCAATTAGGTCCTAGGAGCTCCTTGTCTCCACAGCAGAGACAAGTGCTGTACCTGAAGACCTCAGCCAGCCGCAGCCACCCAGGCCTATTCTTGCAGCTGCTCAGTACACTTTGCCCCTCCTCTCATGGTCTAATGGGAACTGCAGACTCAGGGAGGACTGGATTCTAATCAGAGGCAAACTACTTCCCTTCTCTGATTCTCTAGATTTTTCATCTACAAAATAGAGACAGTAACATCTCCCTCATGGGGTCATGATGGACAAAGAGCCTCACATAGGAACTTAGAGGATCAAGATCACTAGTGATAAAAGAAAATAAGCAAAGAACAGGAGCCAATGATAGTAACAATGAAGAAATAACAAAGCCAATTACCCTTGTGCAGTGCCAGCTACACGGCAGGCCCGGTGCTCAACAAGGTCCATGACTCATGTAGTCTACACTACCCCTCAGAGGCATATACCATTGTGGCCCCCACTTATAGAGCCCTAAGGCCACCAGGAGGTCTTACAACTCCCCAACAAATCCCTAGCTTTCTCCTCTGGGCCATTTCACTACTGGGAGCCCATGTGCGTGCTCACGTGTGTGAGCAGGTACAGGCAGGTGAGTAGGAAGAACACTGATTGGCCCCCAGTGGGTCTGGGCCCTTCCAGGCCTTCCTGACCCAAGCAGACCATGTCACTGCTTTGATCTTTCCAGGCCTTCCTGACCCAAAGCCTCTAGCATATGCATCCCCAGCAGGCCTCAGCCCTCGCCTTCCCTTCCTCTCCACAATGCTGGGATTGGGTATGGCTCCCCTCTCAGCCCCACGCCTAGCACAAGGCCTATGACAATGATAAGTATTCTGGGCAAATACCCACTACTTTGTGGTGACCAGGAAGCAGAAGACAAAGTACAAGGACCAAAGGAACAGAGGTGGGGAACACAAGCCTCACATCTTCCTTTCCTCTGCCAAGCAGACCCAGAGGGTTACTGGGGTCCTCCTCACTGCCTATCACCTGTATCCCGGGCAGCGGCAGGGAGCCCGAAGGACAGAAGCAGTAGGACAGGACCCAGTGACTCTGCCACACACTATGCCCAGGGCCACTCAGCTATGTGGGACTCAGGAAGACAAAGACAGGCATTGGCTGAGCCAGGCAGGAGCAGCTCGGCGGACTGTGTGCCCATCCCGACTGTGTGTGGTTAGCTGGACAAGGAGAACCGGAAAGATCCTCTGTGCTCCATTTGTCATTTTTCAGACAATGGGCAGTGAGGTGCACCCAAGGCCTTACCCAGCCAACCCTACGTCCTACACACCAGCAGTGCCCCAGCCTCACCTCATCCACGTCGATCTTGTTCTGCTCCATGTAGGCTCTGTCATTGACCTGCCCGCCCTCCACAAATTCCATCAGCAGCACCCGCTTCGTGGACAGCTCCCAGTGGATCTGAGGGACCTGGTAGGGGAAAGCCCACTTACATCAGGAGAGCCTGGCGGTCAGGGCCAGGACCACAGAGAAGCACAGCAACACAGGCCAGACAACAGCAGGCAGGCTCCGCTTCCCCACAAGGGACTTGAGGGGACCCAGCCCAGAAAGAAAGGCCCCACCCCACCTGCCCATACCTGTACAGACCCCACCTGCTTAATGCCTTCTACACTGGGCCTTGGGGGAAAACACAAAGAGGCTCACCCTGGGTACTGGGGTCAGAGACATCCTCTTTGGTGCACCCATTCGGCACTGCAGGCTCACAAACACATTGTCCCACCCCTGAGCTTTCTCACCAGGTGACAGATGTGGTGCAGGAAAAGAGCAAACAAATGGGTCTTGCCTGATGCTAAGTTCTGTCTCTTCTGTCAGTTTCCCACAAGCCCTATGTACACGCAATGCTGGATCTCAGCCTGATGTCTATGTCCAATCCTCCTCTTCATCCGAGATGAAAAAGAATGCTTTCCCTACTGGCCTTTCAGTAGGTGTGGTCATGTAATTCCATTCCAGCCTACCAAATCTAAGTAGAAGTTTGCTAGACAATAGAAGAAAGGTTTTATCTTCTTGATTAAGAAAGGATTTTTGAATGGAACTACTTCTTCCTCTTCCCATTTTAAAAGTGAATATATTTTCTGAAAGATGCAATAGCTATCTTTCAACCATGAAGACAAATACAAGAAAATCAAAGATGACGGCTGTGATACTATCAAACTACTAAAATGGTATCTAAAAGTAACTGCTGCAAAGCTTGCTGCTATGTGAGAAAAATAAGTCATTTTTTGTTCAAGATGCTGCAAATGGAGTTTTCAGTTGTCTGGAAACAACTGAAATACTAACTAACTAACTCCCTCTGACTCTGAGAACATGTAAAGCCAACAAGAGAACAAGAAGCAGGAAGCAGGGGCAGGCAAGAAGTCTGAATGTACTGAGGACCATCATGACACCACTTGAGTGGGTAACAGCCTTCAGGACCACGGTAGCCAGACAGTTTTCTGCATGCTGATTCCTCAACATTGTAATGGGCTTATTTCTCTTGTAAATTAAAAGCAAGACCAGCTAATGCAAACGTCTTAGAGAATAAATCTCCCCTTGCCTTAGTCCCCCAAACTAAAGGAGGGAAACTGCAACAAGATCATGGCCCTCCATCAGAGCCACTTTTTGTTCCTAATCCTGATGGAAACTGTTGTACTAGGCTCAGTCACTTAACTCCTTATGGCTCAGTGGCAAGAAGCTGTTTCTGCTCCACTTGGGAAGGGGTCCTGAAGGGAGCCCCTACACATAAGCTAAAACCCTGGCTGGAACCACAGCTCTATCTGATGTCAAGGTGTTGCCTCTCTTTTTTCAATGTTTATTTGTTTTTGCTTGAGACAGGTCCTCACTATGCAGCTCAGGATAGCCTTCAGCTCACTTTATAATCCAGGCTGGTCTTGAATTGACAATGATCCTCCTATGTCAGCCTCCTGAGTGCTGGGATTATAAATGTGCACCACCATGCCTGACTTTCCAAGGTATTCTCTTGCTTTGCCATTTCTTTTGAGGTTGCCATTTGAAAATCTGGGCCGATAACAAAATTTGTAACTATGTGTTCCTTTGAACTTAAAATGTAGGCTTGATATTTTTCAAAAAGCACCTTTTTGAAAAAAACAAACCTAAGTGGGCTTGGTAGTATATGTCTGTAATCCTAACTCCTCAGGAGACTGAGGCAGGAGGATTAAAAGTTTGAAGCCAGCCTGGACAACTTAGGGTGAACTTGTCTCAAAATGAAATAAAAAGTGGTAAATCACTTGCCTAGTAAGCATGAAGCCTTGGATTTGATCCCTAGTACCACAAAATAAACAGAAAAGGGTATAAATTCATTTGTTGTTTTATTCATGGTTTCTAGGTAAGAGGGATGTCATTTTGAGCAAATTTCTTCCTTCTGTTCAGAAAACTAAGCTTGGTAGTGAGTGGGTCTGGGGCTTTGGAGACAGGAGGTTACACTACTAGTAGGGTCTAATGGAGGATCCCAGGACAACTACCATGGAAGGAGAGGACTCAAGGCAGGGCCACTGTGTGGGGCCGCCCTCCTCCATCCCTGCTGTCTCTGATGTGACCAGCAGCTTGACCACAGAATGTGCCCTTTGTGCCCACTGATCAGGTCTGGAATGACAGAAATACCAAACCAGGTCAATTCAGGGGCTCATCATGGGAGCTCAGGGAGGGCCTCAGACAAAATGGCTGCAAAATGCCCAGCTGTTCCTCCCTCGGTCAGGAAGGTGACTTGCCCTGAAAGTCATCAGGCAGGCAGGAGGGTTTGGAGTATGGTACAGTTCACATCACAAACTCCCCCCAATCAGTTCTCCACTCTGCTTCTTCATCAAGGAATGGAATGATCAAAGAGGAAAACCAAACACCCCCCTTCCCCTGAAACCAAATCCCTAGAGGGCAGTCACACTGGCTGAAGACCATGGATTTGTGTGCCTTCCTGTCAAGGAGCAGGGGTTTTACCAGTGGGCTCCCATCTGAGTCTAATGTTGACCCTAAGGAAGAGGGAAGATTCTGGAAAGTTCTACCCATGATTCCAGGAGGCTTCTACCCCAGTGTGGCCTAACCTTGTACTTATTTATTCCTATGCTTTAGCTTGTCCTCCTGCAGCCATAGTTCAGCAAGGCAGAGTGCAGCCCTGTAGTCAGATTGCTGAGCAGGGCCATGACTCTGCCTCCTAACAAACTGTGTGACTATGCATCAGTTTTACAGCCTTTCTGATCTAGTTTTTGTAACCACTTCCTACTAGCACAGCACCATAGTTGACAAAGTACTAGACAAACATCAGTTGCCCTCATGACTGTCATCTAGTGAATCACGGGCATTCTGAGACACACCAGGACTGATGGTGCTGCACATGGTCCACAGTAATTTGTCTTTCCCATGAAGCATACAAAGGTAGAGGAGCATGGTGGTTTGAAGCATGGACTCCAAATCAGGGTGCCTCCCTTCAAATCTTGTTATGGTTTGTGTCTAGATGTCCCCACAAAGCCTCATGCTGTCATGGGGTGGCTTCCAGAGTTTGTAATTGATTATTGTGGGGGTTGATGATGCACCTGCCCTGGGGCAAGTAATTTGCATTACAATGTAAGGAGAGTAGAGGGGGTAGCTAGATGCCTGAGCTGCTGCCACTCCCTTTGCTTTCTGCTTTGCTGCCACCATGAAAGGTTCCCCTCTGCCACATGCTGCTCTGCCTTGGAGCCAGCTGAGTATGGACTGAAACCTCCAGTAACTACTAGCTAAATAAACCTTTCCTTCCTTAATTTTGAGTGTCAGGTATTTGTTCCAGCATGGGAGAAGAGTAAATGAGACAGGCCCTTTACTGAAATCCTATGTAACTTTGGATAAGTGATTTGATCTCTTTGGGCCTCAGTTTCCCTAGATATGAAGTTAATCTACCCAGCCAGACATGGTAGCACATGCTTAAAATCACAGCACTCTGGGAGGCTGAGGCAGGAAGTTCAAGTCCAGCTTAGGGAATTTAGCATCTTAGCAAGACCCTGTCTCAAAATAAAACACAAAAAAGAACCAAGGATATAGATCAGTATGAAGGTCCTGGGTGCAAAAAAGCATCTCCCTTGTAGGGCTGTTAGAAGACTTAAAAGTAAATACATGCAAAGCATTTTAAAAGTATCTAACACAGTAAAAGCATGTCAAAATTAACTATTAATTATGTATGAGTAGTTGTTAATCTGCATGACTAGGAAGCTATGATGCTTCTTCAAAAGCACAACACCCCTGGGCTTTGTCCACAGTTTCTCAGAGTCCCAGGATCCTCACAGCCCTAGAAGGAACCTGGAGAAACCCCACCATATCACGGCCCCTCCATCGCAAACTTCCACCCACCACACATGTTTATATTCACCAGGTCCACAACCAGCACTCAGAGGCTCCTCCCCACCACCCTGTCCCCAGCTGTCTTCTTGACCGTTCAGCCTGGCTGCCCCCCCCACCTCCCTCCAGTCTCCTGGACACCTTATTCCCACACAGTGCTTGTCTGGGGCACAGAGATTTATAGCAGAGGGCCAAGATTATTAAACCTCACATAAGCACTAGAAGACACCTCACACACTGAGAGGTAAACTCCTTGCTGAGGCTTAATTACACACAGATGTTGTGATGGGGTACCAGTGTGCAACAGCAATCTATCTCCAGTTTTAAGAGCCAAACTGAGTTCATAGCACAAAATTCGCTTCCTGCTCATGATGTGTTTAGGCAAAATTAATTACTCAGCAGCCTTCATTGCACCACTGTCTGAGGAAGTGTATGGCTCTGGAGGCAGCAGGTCAAATCACGACATTAATTATTCAGCGTTCGGCACACTCATTTCAAAAATTTGCGTTATTATTACATGTCTTGGTCTGGCCATTGTTAGTTGGCTCCAGCCAGGGGACAATTTGGCCATTTCCATGGAAACAGTGGAGGAGATATTTCTGCTTGTCTGGCTCAAGCTCTGGCTCTGAGGAGCAGCCCTGCTGGCTAAAAGGCAGCAGAAAATCCTGAGAGGAGCTCCAGAGTTGGAGTCAAAAACATAGACTATAGCTTGCACTTCTGTACTCCAGAACTGTCATCTGTAAAATAGGATGATGGTTACTAGAAGGATTCACTGTCACAGTGTCTTCATGGTGTCTGATGCCACTGTGCCTGACAACGAATCATTTAATAAATATTGTTTAGTTCTCCATATACTCAAGACTTCTTGGAAGCCCTGTAATTACTTTATCTTGGGAACCACAAAAACAAAGAGCAATGTTTGTCACATTGTGAGATAATCTCTACTATAACAATACATTTGTGCATTCCTGCCCATCTCAGTTACTCTTCTCTCATTGCTGGGACAAATATCCCACATTCAAAATGAAAGAAAGAAAGGTTTATTTAGCTCACAGTCCATACTCAGCTGGCTCCATGGCAGAGGGGAACCTTTCATGGTGGTGGAAAAGAGCAGAAAGCAAAGGGTGTGGCAGCAGCTCAGGCAGCTAGCTACCCTCTCTCCTCTCTTACATTGTAATGCAGATTACCTACCCAGGGCAGGTGCAGCACGCACACCCACAATAATCAATCACAAATTTCAGAAGCCACCCCATGACTGCATGAAACTCTGGGGGGACAACTAGACACAAACCGTAACACTGCCCCATTAGACAGAAAGTTGTCCAGGACAAGGGCCAACCTCCACCCCCTATACAGCAACAGGTTCAGGAAATTCTCAATAAATACAGGATAAAGAAACCTTAAAGAATAGGTTACGTAGGTTATGCAAGAGGAAGCATATCTTGGGTCTCATTGCCTTACGCTAATTAGTTCACATTACTGCTTGTCTAAGAGAACCCAGTTTTCATTCAACTGGTAGTTTGAGCTTAAAGGCTAACACAGTGTTCTCAAGTCCAGTTTTCACTCTAGATTCACATGCACAAGGAATAACTACCACAGAGGCCATCAAAAACCAAATGATCACAATGGGGCCTGAAGGTGGGCTAAACTTTACCTTCCACCAAAAGCAGTGTGTCAAGACACTGCACTGATCATCTCTGCTCATGTGGTCAGTACAGATAAATCCTTGCTAATCAGAAGCACAGCAAAAGTATAAGCAACACCCCCATGTCTCATGATATCTTCCAAAGTAACATGACACTGAAGTCCAGAACAACAGAGCCTTTCCCATGCATGGTTCTCATCCCTTCCACCAGAGGGATACATGACTGAACACTCTGGAACTCACACAAGGAAGTCTTCAGCGTTCTGTGACTCCCTGCCCAATTCCTCCTGGCCTTCTGAGTGGGAGAAAATAGCTGATCTAGAGTTGAAAGCAAAGCTCTCCTGGTAGAACACCAGGAAGATTCCTCAACCTATATACCACACAATAAAGGAAACCTCTGACAAATAGGTATAAACTCCACCAAGGATTTCAGTCATTCCAACGCTTATTTGCCCCATGGGACATCAAGACAATCCTTGAAAATCAGCTCTACTACTTACTACTCAGCAAAGGCTTCCCTGACCTAATGGGTCATGAATGACTTCAGCAAGTCCTCAGCCACTCACTAGTAGTACTCCTCATGGGACACTGATATTTTTACTCTGTACTAGTTGACACTGTTTCCACAGGAAACACCTTCTACTACAGAATACAGTTCTGTTATAATGGTTATTTTGGAAACAAAAATTTTGTTCTACTGTGGCTGACATACACTATGCTATGGTTTGAGTTTATATGCCCCCCCCAAAGCCATATACAGTGTTGGGGATAGGCTTTTCACAAATGGGCAGTGTTTGTGATTGATTTATAGTCAAGTGTTATAACCACCCTAAAGTGAGTAGCCTGTATACAATATAAAGGACAGGGTCTCCTCTCATCCTTGTTCACTGTCTTCTACAACCATGAACATTTATCCCTCTCCCATGTGCCCCCTGCCTTGGAGCCAGCCAATTATGGACTGAAACTTCTACAAACTGTGAACTAAATATACCTTTTCCCCTTTACCTTAGGGCATCTGGTATTTTGCCTCAGCAACAAGAAAAGCAGCTAAAAGAATTTAGTACCAGAAGTGGGGTCACTGTGTGATATGATCTGGCCATATGGCTCAAGGAGACTTTGGAGTTGGCTGTGGGAAAGAGAAGAGTTCAAAGAGGTTCAGAGATGCCAACTGAAAAAGCAGAATTGAAATGCTTGAAGTTGTACTACATGGGAGATTCTGCTCAGAGTTCAGAAACCATAAAGTCAGTAAAGAACAGGCATGGGAGGTTTCTACTGGGAAGGACTATACTGGCTGCTAGAATCCAGATAATGTGTGTTATGCCTTGACTCAAGTTTATCTGAATTTTACTCATGTCCAGAGTTTTTGCCTGGAAATGCAGAAGAAATTTCAAGGCAGCTGAATGTTCAGGCAGTGGCAAGGCTACCGTTGAGAGCTTTTAGCCAAATCTATGTTGAGAATCAAGAGCAAAGAACACAGTAGAATGATTTAAAACATTGAGAGTTTGGTTAGAAAGGAAGTACCAGGGCCAGGGAGATAGCTCAGTGGTCTAAGCACCAGCCTCACATTGCAGGGACCTGGGTTCAATCCCAGCACCACATGCCATGCTGAGTCCACCCCAGACACACCAAGTCAGCCACAAAAACCAAACATGGTGGTACATGCCTATAATCACCAGGTAGGCTGAAAAAGGAGAATAACTATGAATCCAATCTGCCTAGTAAGGCCCTGTACCAAATACATAAATTTTTTTAAGAAAAGAAACAAAGGAAGCTCCAGGAAAGCCATGGACTTCAAGGATAAAGCAGAGGAGATCTTCACTGCTAATAAGGAATAGAAGAATACAAAAGATGGCCTGAGCACATCACAAGAAGCATCAGGACTCCATCTTTTGCAGCTTCAAAATTACAAAACAGAAAGATTTTTGCTTTGAACCTCAGAGCACAATGTTCCAGAATGGCAGAAGCACAGAGATTTTGTTCCTTAAAATTAGATTATGCATGCCCAGTGATCCAGGCACTGGACTCCTATAGCCAGGACAAAAGAAAGCCTGGCTACTGTTCCAGCTGGCAGCAGATCATGGCACCATCCATATGGCATGGTTTTAGGTGCATGTAAAATGCAAGAGTTGTGAGATCAGCAGGTTTTTACTCCAATTTCAGAAGAAGGCCTGGGAAGGTCAGGCAGTATGCCCCTGAGGACAATATGTAAAGTTGTAAATATGAACACAAAGATGCAGTGAAGATGCTAGAAATTTGGGGGATCCAAGAACATAGATTATCTGAGGAAAACGGTAAGGAGAGAACTGAGAAAACCCAGGAAAAAAAGCCATGAAAGCTGCAACCACCAGAAGTACCATAGGATAGAGCCATCCGAGCCCTTTGGAGTTCACATCTTGCCACAGACTGCCTTGGATGTGGCATATGGAACTACAGGTCTTAATATCTTCCCTGCTGGATTTTGGACTTGCTTTGGTCCCATTCCTTTGTATTCCCCATTTGTAATATCTACCTTATGTCACTGAATATTGGAAGTGTTTAACTTTCTTTTAATTTATACAGGGACTTACAGCTAAAAGTCTGCCTTAAATTTCAGAGGAGACTTGACACTTGTACTTTCCAACAATCCTAAAACTCTTAAGACTTTGGCAACTCTCAGAAATGGACTAATTGCCTTTTGTGTAAAGCAATGTCTCTAACTCTTTGGGGAGTTAGAGACAGAATGTTATGGTCTCTGTTTAGATTTCTCTCAAAGCCTTAAACAGTCATAAAGGGCAAAATTTACATAGGTGGTTGAATCTAGAGTTTGTGATTGCTTCATGATCCAATGCGGGGATTATGTGTGTGAGCACTATACTCACACTAGAGTAGGTAGCCTGCACTGAATAAAGGGACAGAGAGTATCTTCTCTCTCCTTTGTTGTTTTTGCCACCATGAATGGCTTCCCTTCTGCCATGTGCCACCTTGCCTTGGAGCCGGCCAATTATGGACTGAAACCTCTACAAACCGTGAACTAAGTAAACTTTTCCCTCTTTAACTTTGGGTGTTGGGTATTTTGCCTTAGCAATGAGAAAAGTAACTAAGACACAGTCTTAGGGAACAATGTTATTCCACTGCAAACTCTGCAGTGCAGCTGCCCATGTGCCCCATCACCCACCAGAAACCCAATGAATACAGACAACAGCAGCCAGATGAACGCTTTTATGGAAACGTACAAAACATACACACCTACTTCACATACTTCACATACTTCAAACATCATATCTGTTATACATTGCTACCCCATTTCAGATGATCCTCTTCCTACTAATTCACAATAGTTTTTAAGATTTCAAGGTAAGGTCCCCATATATTGCAGTCTTACATATTTCTTAATACATGTAATACTGGACTACTGATCTTATTAGTTCCTGTCTTCTCTGTTTTTCTGTATTACAGACAAAGTTTTTAGGTACTTACCCTATGCCCATTTCCCCCATAAGCTCTGTGGGTTCTTTTATGCAATTTTGCACACTATAATGATTTCTAGGAACACTTACTGTGTTACAACCCAACTGTATGTTAAATGAGCTAATGTAATATACAAGAGCTTTGACCAGGACTGGCACACAGTAGTGCTTGCTAGCCCCATCACACCCTGGCTTCATGGAGGCAGAAACCACAGTACACAGCCCTTGGGTAGTGCTTGGTGCCTTGAGAGTATATATTAAATGTAATATAACATCTATTTAATTGGCTGATGGGTCAAAAACACACTAGGTATTTTTTGGAAATTGCCTTGAAGAGCTTTAATATGTATTACCAGTGACAAATGACTCATCTTTCATATGAAAACTAAGGAAGGAAACTTTCTATAAGAGATAGTCATAGCACAAATCAGTCCTCCCACCAGACCAGCATGGCTCCCTTTGCCCAGCCCCTCCTACCTTTAGGAAGTCAAAGTGTTTGAGCATTTGAGCCACTTTCTCAGCATTCCTCCCTTCATTGAGGAAGTCCAGCTCCAAAGGCAGGTTCTTCTTGGCTTCATCCACCAGCCACATAAACTCAAATTCTGGGAATAGCTGCTTCACAGCCAGAACAAGCACCTGAAATCCATCAAGTACCCCATCAGTCTGTTTACAACATATACAAGGGGCCTTCCCAACCTTCTGCCTAGCTTTCCCATGTCATATGGCTCTATCTCTGTCCAGATATGTCAGCCCAGCAGCCACTATGACTCACATTTGAAGGCTGCTCCCCATATGCTACATACTAGAGTGCATGCATTAGTTACTATTCCACTTAAGCCTCATAACAACTCCAGAAGATGCATGGGTCACCCATCTTATTACCCTCGCTCCTATTATAGATGAGCAAATTGGGGCTCCAAGAGTGTGCAATTTCCTGAATTTGCTCAGCAAGTAAAAAATGGAGCCAGAATTCCACTTGAGTCTACCCAACTTCAAAGCCCTTGCTCTTAAGCATTTCGCCACGCTGCACTGTTGTCTCCCCCAGGGTTTCTCCTCCAGATCCCATCTGCAAAGCACTTAAAAGGGGCCTTACTTGTAACTGTCATTCCTCTTTATTAAGCCACATGGCTATTACGTGAGTATTCATATTATAGGTTGAGCATCACTAATTCAAAAATATAAAATCCAAATTTTTCTGAGAGCTGACATGATACTGCAAATGGAAAATACCACACTTGACCTCATGCCTTAACTAGGTCATAGGCAAAACACAGACCTGGGGCTAGGGAGAAGGCTCAGTGGAATAAGTGCTTGCCTGGCAAGTGCAGGGGCCTGAGTTCAATCCCCAGTTCTGCACAAAAAAAAACAGGCCCCCTAAAAATACTGTGTCAAATTATCATCAAGTTCTGTGTACAAAGTGAAAGAAAAACATAAATGAATTTTGTATTTAAATTTTACTTCCAGGCATGAGATATAACACTGTATATATGTATTTCTAAAATCTAAAATATCTGAAACACCTCTAATCCTAAGCATTTTGGATCAGATGACCTGAAGTATACCTATATTACCTTCTGTATTGCCTTACTCTTCTCTTCTTGCTGGGACAAAATATCCAACACCCAAAATGAAGAAAAGCTTTATTTAGCTCACAGTTAGTGGAGGCTTCAATCCAGACTCAGTTGGCTCCAAGGCAGAGTGGCACAGGGCAGAGAAATCCATTCATGGTAGTGGCAAAGAGCAAGAGCAAATGGGAGGAGTAGCTGCAACAATGGCTACAGAAAGCAAGTCTCTCTTCCTTACTTGTGTTGCCTTCGAACTATCTGCCCCAGGCTGGGTATAGCCCTCACACCCATAATCCCAGCAGTACTCAGACCCATAATCCCAACCTTGGCCCCTGAATTAATCACAAACTCTAGAACCAGACCCTAATGACTGCATAAGGCTTTGGGGGGACAACTACACGCAAACCATAACATATATCTTCTGTGAAACATATTTCATAGCAAACATTAAGTGTGAATAAAGGAGCAAACAGGCTGAGATTAAAAGCTTGGGCTCTTGGCAATATGAGCCCACTATTGACTGAGCAATGACAAGAGGGAAAGGAAGGTTTAGAAGATGTGTCTATTACCAAGATGTCCATTTAATGGCACCTTAATTAAACATTAAAGGGCAGAAAGCAAAAGCCCAATGAGGTGTGCAATGCACACTACAGCCCCTCTGGGGCAGGAACTCAGCTTGAAGTCTCCCCCATAACTAGGCCCCTGAATGTATGATGGTTTCATAAATTCACAGATAATGTCTATACAGTGACTGTGCAAGGGTGCTACCAGCAATGTAGGAGGTATTCTACAACCCAGGAGGGAAACAGAAGGCAACCCTCCTGCTCTCCTCAACCTTTCTCTTGGCTTTCAAAGCCAGGTCTGGAGAGAACCACTGACTGACCATCCCAGTGATTCTCAGTATAGACTACAGTATAGAAAGCACCTATTTCTGCCACTGGCTACCGCACATGATAATCAGCAAGAAACAGAAAATCATTGTTATCAGAAGACCATAGCTTTACAACCTTTCCAGATGGGCTTATGAGCCACAGCTAAGAGCCTTGTTTGCAAAGGACTCAGATATTATGCACACTGGGGCCAGGCATATGTGATATAAAACACAAACCCCAAGCAAAGCTATTAACTACAAAGCTCTGTTTTCAAACCCTGTATCCTAGGAATGTACCAGACACTATTGTAAAAGGGTTATTACGGTCAATTTCTAACAAAGCCCTTTTTAATTATGTTAACTGTAGTCTAATTTCTTCTCACTCTTGTGTAGTCTCTCATGGGCTAGACCTATGACCTTATGCCAACTGATTTCATTTGTTTTGGTTCTGTTGTGTCACATGAAACAAGAAGGGAGAGGAGGCAATGGAGAGGCCAGGCCACAAGTGTCAGACATAAGCACTTGGACACAACAGCCTCCAGGCATTACACCTCACCAGTGTCCCCAGATGGCCCTCAGCTGTCACCAAAGCAGAAGCACAGCAGGCCCACAGCAAACAGAAGTGACTTGCCCAAACTAAACCAAGGCCATGTAGGTCCTCAAAGGCAATGGAATTCCACTCTCTAGATACTGAGTTCAGGCAAGAAAAGTTCTATCGAATTTTGTTCCAGTCTAATTTCTAGAGGGCCGGTCCAGGATGGGCAGGGGAGGAGCCATGAGGAGGTTCCCTCCTTCAGTCAATACAGACAGATTACCTGCAAGCAGCTGCTTGGGCCAAACCAGGACATACAAGGGAGCTACCTGCAGCACAGAGAGGTCCACACCTTGGGGGAAGCTTCTACCAAGCAATAATTCCTCATCGTTTATTGTAGGGTCATTACATTTGTGAAATTAATATCCAAACAGCACTGAAAGGTACATTAAAGATTTTTTGTTATAATCAATTACATAATTAGTCATTATTAATATTAGTGGTATTAATATCTTATGCCATTAATCATCAAAGCAGTCATAGATTTTATTCACTAATATTACTTGCTAATACCTAACTATAAATTAATTCATAACCCAATAAACTCCACAACACCCATTAAAGCTAGTTTCTGAAGCATTCTACAGGTGATGAGTTACTCTCTTGGTTACAATACTCTCCCCACTCTTTTTCATGGTACTGGGGATTGCACCCAGGGCCTTCACACTGAGCTACATCTCAGCACTTATTTATTTTAAGATAGCGTCTTGCTAAGTCTCTAAGCTGCCCAAGCTGGTACTGAACTCATGATCCTGATTGTCCTGCCTGAACCTCCTAGAGTGCTGGGATTACAGGCATGCAATAACACATGAGGTTTCCATTGCCTCTTTTATCCAAGGAGGATGTTTCTCAAGACCTCCCCCCACTGGATGCTTAAAATTGCCAGTGATTTATCAAATTCCATATATAATATGTTTTTTCCTATAATACAGCTCTATAATTTGTTTACATTAGGCACTGTTATGATTTGTGTACAGGGGTTCCCCTAGCACCTCATGAAGTCATGGGGCTAACTGAGAGTTTGTGACTAACTCATGATCCACTGAGATTATGGGTGTGCATACTACCCTCAGTCTGGGTGGATAGCCTGAATGCAACATAAAGGAAACAGACTTGCTCTCTATAGCCATTGTTGCCACTGCCCCTACCCTTTCGCTCTTGCTCTTTTCTTCCACAATGAGTTGCTGCCCTCTGCCATGTGCCACTCTTCCTTGGAACCAGCTGAGAGTGAAATGAAATCGCTACTAACTGTGGGCTAAATAAACCTTTCCTTTCTTTAATTTTGGTGTCAGGGATTTGTCCCAGCAATGAGAGAAGAGTAACTGAGACAGGCACACTAAGAGATTAACAAAAATAACTAAATAGATTATAATGTACTGTAATTAAAGTTAGACAAATGTAATCTCTCTCAAACTATCTTACTGTACTGTACCTGCTATGGTTGGCTATGGGTAAACAAGAGTCAGGTAACTGAAACCAGGGATAAGGGAGCCTCCTGTCCCAGACAACAAGAGGCTGGCGCTGGTGGAGGTCACCATCTCTCATGGTAAGATGCCAAACTGAAAATCTGATGCCAGCCATGAAGCCCAGAAAATGTATGAACACAGAGTTTTGTGCCTAACCCTGGGAGTTGACCACTGGGTGATAAAGAAGGTCAAGTTACAAGTAATCTGGCCCAAGGGCTTTGGATTGCTGCCACTTTATGGACTTTCCTTGGCTATGTAGACTAAAATCAAACTCCTTGGCAAAGCTTTAATAAGTAGAAAGGAGAAGGGCTTAAAGAAGGGGAAGACAATGGGCGAAAAAGGTAAAATCAAGATACACTATGTACAGCTGCAAATTCCCTACGATGAATGTGATCACTATGTACATCAAAAGTGCACCAATAAAGTTAATTTTTAAAAAACTCCTTACAAATATTCAAACTGGGAAAGGGAAATGGGGGAGGGCAAAAGTAAAAAAAAAAAAAAGCAGCTTTTGTAAATAAGGAGAAGAGGGGTTAAAGAGAGAGTATGGGGATGGGAAAAAGAAAATCAAATTTTATTATGTACAGATACAAATTCCCAATAATGAATGTGATCATTATATGCACCTAAAATGTACCAATAAATCATTTTATTTGAAACAAAGAAACCAAACTCCTCAGGGTTACCTTGTTCATTCCCTTCCCTTAAGAGCCTGCGTTAAGAGGATTCATTTTCGTTTCTGACAACAGATGTAATCAACTAAAATAAAATAGGTGTTATCAGCCATTCGCCCTTTTGAATTTTCTCCTGTATTTTTTCCATAAAATTCTTCCAATAGCCATTGTTTTCACCAATACCTAGCTCACACTCAACTTTCCACAGATGTCGGGTGGATACTCACAGGAACAAGTGAATATATGAATCAACACATGAATGGCCCAAGGGGTTTGTTTCCTTCTCTGAAACAACAACATGCTCACATTTGTATTCTTGAAATAGACTGAGGTTTTTGTTCTAGAGATTTTGGTGGAAAGAGGGAATCACCTCTGAACTTAGGAGAAGCAGAGTTTCAAAGTAACTGAGAATTGGCCACTAAATTATAGCAACTTATAAGTCAGTTAAGATATATTCAGTAATTAACACTTCTATCAAGGTAATGAAACTGTTTTCCTGTACAGCAACTGGCTCGCAATAACAAAAATAAAAAATAAAAAATAAAATCAATGGCAAGCCACAGAGAAACACAACAGAAAAATAAGGAGTCACAACAGAAGCTTAAATGCTAGTGTCCATAATTTACAATTGCAAAAAAAATAATAATAATAATTGACATGGTTTAGCTCCTAGGCACTGTGTCATGGAGCATTTTCTACACATACGTTCATCTCATCATTGTCTTGCCCACTTTACAGAGAAGGAAGTAGGTTCTGGGAGGTTACGGCACAAACAGTACTATAGTTTGGAGCTGTCAAGACAAGATCTGGACCTAGGTTTCTCTTGTTCTTTCTTTATGCAGCCTTGCCTCATGCAACACAATGGGAAACTAAGATAAGGCAGAGAAAGAGCTTTGCAAACTGTAAAATGCAACTGAAATGTAAGTTGCTGTTATCAAGTTATTACATACTATAAAAGAAAGAATGTTCTATGGAAAGCGACATAAATAGAACATCTGCACCAATCCAAACTAGTAAAAAAAATGGATATTCAACAAGGATCAAAAATCAATTCAGAGTTACAGAAATAGTTTGGCATTCTTGGGGTTCATCTTTGTTCTAATAAGTTATTAAAGTGCATGCTTTTTAGAAAACAAAATTACAGGGTGAAGAGAAGTTTCCATGGGATAGCTTACATCTCTGCATATTTTACACATACATATATATTTTTTTTAAATAAGCCATTGGATTCTGTGCCAACACAGACATTACCTAGCCACCCACTATTCAATCAACACATTTAGAAAAGAAACAAGATGACAGACAGAATGCACTAAATGCTGCTCAAAAAAAGTCAGAAACTTAAGTCATGGGTATTTTTAGAGACCCTTGGGATGGGATGGACAACACAAAGCAGTAGTTCAGGTTATACCACTTGGGCCAACAAGTTCTACCTCAACATACAACTGAGGCTTGGGGATAGTGGTCCATGAAAGGCCTAGAACTTGGCCATGAGCTAGTCCTTGGGGCCTGACAGAGCAAGGGGCATTCATCATCTTGTGGAAGTAGAGACACAGGTGGAATTGATACAGATTGGTATGAAAGAGCAGGGGACTATACCCACACCACCAACTCACAGACCTTTGGAACTCCTCACCATTGTGGGCAGACAAGAAAAGCTGCAGAGCCAGCCTGCTAGCAGATGGATGGCCTATCCCTTGCCACTTCACCCCTTCCTGCTGAATCACTGTTCCAATCTCTAGGCCCAATTAGTCTGGCTCTGGACAGCCACTCAAATCAATAAGAGTCACTGGCCATGCATCTAGAAGTAGAGTTGCCCCAACTACTAAAGGCACAATATCAGATGATAATGACAAAGCTAAAAACATTCTCAGCTGCGTCTCTTTTGTGCAAAGTCACCAACATCAACAGATTTTTCATCAAACACCAGGTACTTAAGAGTTTGCTTCCATGTCTCTAGAATCCAGCTAACAGTCTATGGCAAAGACTGCCCCCCTGCCCAAGAGGGGAATGTGGGTCCCAGGAACAAAACACCAGCACACATTCCTGGGCCCCAGCCTGTCCCTCCCCCACTTGCCTAGCTATCAGAGCTCCAGTCCTGTAACTCCTTCATGTTCTTCATGGGAGGCCTTAGCCTGAGAAGTCAATCAAAACTGGTCAAAGCCAAATCAAGGAAGTCTCACTACCCTTGCCAAGACTGCTTTGGGCATGGTCATTACTTGTAGGCAATGAGAAATGAAGGAAGCTCTAAGGAACTCCTTCCTGATAAGGAGTATGTGGGGGAATTAAGCCCTCTCTGGCATCTGGCTGTCATCAAGAACTGCAGTTGCACTGAGCTCATGAGGGGTGCTAGCTGAAGAGGACAAGCCAAGGAGCTGAGCTGGCAGAGATGCAAATGTGGGTCTTTATGAAGCACAGTGAGGCACTGAGTTAGTCAACCCTGAAGCTGCTAATGCAACTTCCAGATGTCTTTACATGTGAGCTAATATGGGTCATTATTTTCTATACTACTTTAGCTGGATTTTCTGATTCTTGCACTTAGTAGTCCCCACCTCCACACACTCTGGTCTCATTCCTGTAGACTTCTTTCTCCCGCTATCCTTACAGCAGATATGTGATTGGATTTATAATCTCACCTTCCTAAAAAGAAATAACAAGAGGTTAGAACTCACTCTTTTTAGTATGCTAGTTTAATAAGATTGTTTTCCTCTCAAAACTGAGCAGTGATCTATCAGAGGTAATGTGGATTATACTTAGATGCACCTCCAAAGCCTCATGCACTCACAGAGGGGCTTTTGGAAGGTGATCACAGGGGAGTGATATCCATTCGTACTTAGAACACTGTGCCCACTGTAGTGTTTATAACTAAATGTGAGGTTGAGAGGAGGTAGGTCACAGGGGGCGTGGCCTGCAAGGCTCTCATTTCCTTTCTCCTCCTTTGAGCCCTCTCTGCTAACTACCAACAAGCCATGAGCTCTTTCCTCTCTGCCATGCCCATCTGCCAAGCTGCCCTGGCCTGGAGCTAGCAAGCTATGGGCTGGAACCTCTCTACAAACTATGAGCCAAAGTAAACCTTTCTCTCTTAACTTGTTGGGAAAAGGTATTGTGTCTCAGAGATTTGAAAGTGGCTAAGACCCAGGGTAAAGGGACAGGAGGGGGCCAGGGAGATGGCTCAGTGGAATAAGTGCTTCCCTGGCAAGCGCAAGGACCTGAGTTCAATCCCAGGTTCTGAAAAAAAAAAAAAAAAAAAAGGGACAGGAGGCACAGAGAGCACAGTATCTACCACTGGCATGGAACAAAGCACCGAAAGCTGTGTGGAAATACTGCCTTGCCTCTCCGATTTCCAGTAGCTGGAGCTAAGATGGCCTTAATGTCTCCAAGAATTCATTCTTCTGCTAAGCATGCCTGAGCGCCTTGTCGGTATTGTCATTCCTAAAACCAAGGCTCCATTTAGGTCTGAACTCAGAAAAAAAAAAAAAAACTTTATTTCAAATGTCAGATTGGGATTATCTTAGTTTTATAACAGAGAAGAGAGACCTAGGTAAAAATTTTCACCAGAAAACAAGCGCAGTGAAATGACAGTTCCACCGAGTGCTGCTGCCAGTGCTGGGACACAGAGAAGTTGCATCAGGCCACCTTCGCACCTCTCTCTGAAGGTTGTGAAGATAGTCTCCAATTTGCTTCATGACCCAGCCCCAGCTCTGCCTTAGCCACCACCAAGGAGTCGTCCTGTGCTCCACACTATCTGCCAGGCTATGTTTCCTTTGAAAAGCATCTGATGCTTACCACAGGGAGGAAGATGCCAAGACTTTATTATTGCTATTATTGCTACTGACTTTACACTACCAGTGCTTAGGAAGCTGATGACACTCTCAGCAGAGAAAGTAGCAACTGTTCCTCCCGGCCCCTTGGACCCTGATATACTACTAGGTAGCAGCAGGTTCCTGCCTGAACCCATGGATCCCCCGTGACCCCTGGCTTACTCCCAGTTATGGCCATTCCACAGTTATTCACAGGTCTGCTAAAAAATCAGGTTCCCAGGCATCTGCCCGGTCTGCTCAGCAGACCCTCGCCCTAGCAGTTTCTGCTGCAGGTATACAGCAACTATTCCAAACCTTCACCCCCTCGAGCCTCCAGCGCCACCTCCTACCCTGTCATTCTCAGCAGATGGTCTTGCCTCCTACTTCAGAGAAAAAATAGAGGCTATCAGGCTGTTACACACCCAACTGCCCACTTTCCCTCTCCCTCTGCCCCACTCACTCATCTGTGCCCACCTTCCACCACCCTCCAGCCTCACAGCAAAGGTTCATCGAAGGCTAAGGTCTCCACTGTGTTCTTTTCTTTTAAGATTTGTTTGTTTGTTTGGTACAAGGTCTCATTACACAGCTCCCATCCACAGTGATCATCCTGTCTCAGCCTACTCAGTACTGGGATTATGGGTGTGCACCACCATGCTTGGTTTCAGCATAGGCTGGCCTGGCATGTGGTACCAGGGATTGAAGAACCCGGGTCCTTGCACTTGCCAGGCAGGCGCTTAGACCACCAAGCTATCTCCCCAGCCCCTCCACTGTGTTCTTGGTGACAATTTTCTCCTGGACTTGACCTAGTGACCTTTCTGCTGAGCCTCCAACCCACCCCCATCCCATCAGTAGTAATTCTGCTCAGATGCTCCCAGCACTTGGGCCCACGCTCTTCTCTTAATGCTCCCAAGCTGTGCGTGGCTAAACACCAGACAAGAGCAACCACATTAAGTGTGTACCTTCTTGGTCTTGGTTCTCTTTCACCCAACTGATGCCACTACAACTCTTCTTCCTCTTATTAAATTACTAAACCCAGAATACCCATTTCAGTTGAGCAATTCTGGAATATCCTATTTTTCAAAATGGCTGCAAAAACACTCCCATGGGCCAAGGATATAGCTCAGATGCACAGCACCTACCTGGCAAGCATGAGACTATGAGTTAAATTCCTGGTATACCAAAAAAAAAAAAAAAAAAAAAAAAAAAAAAAAAAAAAAAAAAAAAAAAAAAAAAAAAAAAAAAAAAAAAAAAAAAAAAAAAAAAAAAAAAAAAACCTCCAATGTTAATATTGGCAAGGTTCCATACCTTGCCATTCCCTCATTAAGAAGAAAAATGCACTTCTCAGCTCCTGAACAAAAAGGGCTTTGGTTGCTCTTCAAGCTAAAAGAGTAAAAAAGAAGTAATTCTGCAATTTCCAACCTTACTCCAAAAAGACACTTGCTCTTAGAATCCAGGCACCATGTTGTGGGGAAGCCCAAACAGCCATGTGGAAGTTCACGTGGAGAAGCAAGGCCAAGCCCTCAGGCCTAACTGAGCTCCCTGCCAGTCCTGGCTGAACAGCCATGTGTACGGGCCATGTTGGAAATAGGTCCTCCAGCCCCAGTCAAGCCATACTTTATATGTCCTGCACAACTTTCTCTCCCAAGTTCTGGCCAATACCCAAATTCACCAGCAAAACTCATGGCTATTGTTTCAATCCGCTAAATTTTGAGACCAGGTCATCATACAGCATTAGCTAGCTGTATGTTGTTTTCCATCAGATCGACACCATTTTTCAATCTTCCTTCAGCCCTTTCAGAAACGTACCCTCTTGGGCTCACTCCCCAAATGATGAGCGCCCTACACTTGTCCTGCTTCCATCTCTTTACGATATACACCTCCAAGTGAACTCAAGCATTCCTCTAATTTAGCAGCCATGAGTGTCCTTCATCATAAATCCTGAATCTGTATTCCATCCTGAACTTCAGAATGACAGGTGCTGTAGCTAGGGTTTATAGGGGACTAGATTTAATACAGGACACACAATTCATAGGATTATTTCATAATATTCACATAAAAATCAAATGAAGAAGAATGCAATAGATCTGCCCATGCACTAGAACTTTTTTTTTTTTTTTTTTTTTTTTGCAGAACCAGGGATTGAACTCAGGCCCTTGTGCTTGCCAGGGAAGCACTTATTCCACTGAGCCATCTCCCCAGCCCCTGCCCATGCACTAGAGACCCAAAATCCAGCTGAGGGCCTGGATCCCACAGCAACGTCCTGCACGAGTTCAGCTGAAGACCTAGAGCCCATGGCAAAGTGCTTCATGAATCCAGCTGGAGGCCTAAAGTCCATGACAATGTTCTCATGCAAGTCTGTACTGAGGATCTGCAGTGGTCAGTGGTAGAAACCAGAAAGTCCACATCAGCAGGATGAAGGATCTGTGCTAGCAGGCTGAGGGATCTGCACTGGGGCCAGGAAGTGACATTCAAAATAAGGACCAGAGCTTCCCCAAAAAGAACCACAGCCATCTTCAGTGACAGCAAGGACCCAAGCTCCTCTGGTGATGAGAACAGCCAAGTTCACTACAGGAAAACCAGCATGACAAGCTCCTCCAGGAGAATCGACAGCACATCATCTTGTCCTTCAGTTCTCTCATGCTTTGGCAAGAATCCTCAAGTGAGCTTTCCATACCCTGAACTGAACTGGATTCAGTTCAGCTGGGTATTACAAGTCAACCACTAGTTAATCCAGCACAAAAGGAATATCCCTACCCCAAATTACCAAAAGTGTGATCTTATCCCACATGGCTGCTCCATCATCCATTTCACTTTCAATCAGATCCACCCCAGCACTCTGACTCTCATACAAAACATTTCCCAGGCTCTCCTGCAAACTTGCTTCCAGGCAGGTTTCACAAATGAGCAACTTGAGTGGAATATAGGGGACACAGAGATAAGAACTCTGCCTCAAGCCACATCTGTGGCTCCAGGGTGCACATCCTCTCGCTCCACCTGGCAGACTCACCTTGGTCCTAGCACTCACCAGCTGTTTGCTCAGCTCCTGGGCTCCAGAAAACCATCTCTGCTTGTCCTTCCTCTATAAAGGTGGCAGTGGCTTCCTGCTGTTGGTAATTGTCTCACCATCCTATGCAGTATCTCAGCAATCCCATCTCTTGAAAACCTTATTTCCTGTTTTAAATTCCCTCTGTCTGGAACATATAGGGCAATTTCTTCTCAATAAGACCTGGCTCGTAGATGCTGTTAAAGTCACCCAAATGTTACCACTCATGCCAGAAACATAAAATAGACTTTAGTCTCCTCCTCATCCATACCAGTTGTTATGGTTTGTGTCTAGTTGTCCCCCCAAAGCCTTATGTAGTAGTCATGTGGTGGGGACTTCTGGAGTTTGTGATTAACTCATGATCCACTGGGATTATGTGTGATCCAAGGTCAGGATTATGAATCTTAGTACTGCTGGGATTATTGGTGTGAGTACTACACCCCATCCTGGGGCAGAGAGCCTGAATGGAATATAAGAGACAGAGAGACAGACCTTCAGTAGTGATTGCTCTCTGTGGCATTGTTGTTCCACCACCATGAAATGATGCTCTGTGCCAGGTACCATTCTGCCTTGGAGCCAGCCATGTATGAACTGAAACCCACAGTAACTGTGAGCTGAATAAACCTTTCCTTCCTTCATTTTTGGGTGTTGGATATTCGTTCCAGCAACAAGAGAAGAGTATCTAAGACAGAATTTGGTACCAGGAGTGGGGTCATTGCTGTGGCTAAACCTGACCATGTGGATTACAAGTTTTTGGGACTGGCTTATGGAAAGAGACAGGAAAGATTCAGAAATGTTGCCTACAGGGAAGCGCTGGAAGAGCTTCAGGTGTTGTGTTTGGGAGATTCTGGTCAGAGCTCAAAAGACCAGAAGGCTGTTAGAAATATGACCTGTAAAGACAGGCTAGGGAGGTTTCTGCTGGAAAGAAGGACTGCATTGATTGTTGGACTGCAAACGATTTGTGCTATGGTTTGGCCGAAAGACTCTCTGAATTTTGCTCATGTCCAGAGACTTTGCCTAAGACTGAGTTTAAGCTTGGCGGACTGATTAATCTTTCAAAAGATATTTCAAAGCAGCCAAATATTGGGGCGGTCGCATGGCTGTTCTGGGGGGCTTTTAGCCAGATTTATGTTGAGAATGAAGAGCAAGGAGCTCAGCAGAATAGTCCAAAATGTTGTGAGTCGGACCAGAAAGGAAGTGCCAAGAAAGCTGTGGACTGCAAAGATGGAGCTGAGAGGATCTCCATTGAGGAAGGAACAAGAGAATGGAAAGGATGGCCTGAGGGCATCACGGGAGGTGGCAGGTCGTCCCCCTTTGCAGCCTCTGAACTGCAAAAGTCAGGGATTTTGCCTTGAGGGGAAAGCTGCTGAGCCCGGTGTTCCAGAATGGCAGCAGTGGCTGCACCAGGTTCCAGAATGGTGCCGGCATGGAGAATTTGTTCCTGGGAATCAGGGTCAGAGTGCCCAGCCACCCAGGCACTCAACCCTTACAGCCAAGAGAAAGGAAAGACTGCCTACTGCTCCAGCTGGCAGTAGACCTCGACATTAGCCACATGGTAATTGTTTTAGGTGCATGTAGAATGCAGGAGTTCTAAGGTTAAGAAGGCTTCCACCTCGATTTCAGAATGCCTGGGAGGCCAGGCAGTGAACCCCCGAGAGGGCTGTGTGCAAAACTGTGAGAGAGAAGCCTATTCAGTGGAAACCCCAGAAATTTGGGAAAGCCAGGAACATGGATCATCTAAGGGAAACTGCAAGGAAGGAGCAAAGCAGACCTGAGAAAGAAGCCATGGGAGCTACAACCACCAGAAGTGCCACAGGGTGGAGCCATGTAGGGCCTTTGGAGCTCACAGCTCAGTGCAGACTGCTTCGGATGTTCCAGTTGGAACTATGGGATTTAATGTTTGCCCTGCTGGATTTTGGATTTATGTTGGTCCCAGTGTTTTGTATTCCCCTGCTGTTTGCAACTTCTGGTTTGGTAATGTTTATCTTGTGCCTTTGAATGTTGGATATGATTAACTTTTCTTTTGTACAGGAGCTCACATCTAAGAGTTTGCCTTAGATCTTGGAGGAGATGTGGGACTTGACTTTTCAGCCATGCTAAAACTGTTGGGACTTCAGCAACTCTTAGAGATGGACTTAAACATCTTTTGCACAAAAGGATGTGAATGAGACTTTGGGGATCCAGGGGTGGAATGTTATGGTTTGTGTCTAGCTGTCCCTCCAAAGCCTCATGTAGTCATGGGGTGGGGACTTCTGGAATTTGTGATTAATTCATGATCCACTGGGATTATATATGATCCAAGGCTGGGATTATGAGTCTAAGTACTGCTGGGATTATGGGTGTAAGTACTACATCCCACCCTGGGGCAGAGAGCCTGAATGGAATATAAGAGACAAAGAGATAGACGTTCAGTAGCGATTGCTCTCTGTGGCACTGTTGTTCCACCACCATGAACTGATGCTCTCTGCCATGTGCCATTCTGCCTTGGAGCCAGCCGCATATGGACTAAAACCCACAGTAACTGTGAGCTAAATAAGCCTTTCCTTCCTTCATTTTGGGTGTTAGGTATTCGTTCCAGCAACGAGAGAAGAGTATCTAAGACAACAGTCCTTGCCCTGGCCCACATAAAGCTGGTCACTAGGTCCAGAGGATTCCACCACTTTGGCTCATCCCTCTCCTCCACTGCACCATAATGCCTTACTTCACATCCTCATTTCTCCACCAGACCAGTGTGGCAGTCCCTCAATTAATTTCCTGGCTATGGTCTTTCTGCCTTTTGATATATCCTCCAGACCACCAACAGATTTGTATTTCTTATGCACATCTCATTTTGATAGTGCCCTGATTAAAACTCTTCCATGGTTCTCATTGACCACAAGAAAAACAAAGACAGCTCAGTCGCACAGACATGTGCTGAGCAATGACTGCGTTCCCTGTGCTGCACCACAGCCTGGTATCTGAGCCCTCTGTGCACCCTGCCTACCAGCCTAGCCTCACCTCCACCTGCTTGGAGCCATCAGAACCGCCTGAAGTCCCCCACCTGTGCCAGTTCCTCTAGGGCCTGGGCCTTTGCATATCTTGGGCTGCCCTTCCTCAACCCATCCGTCTCATGGGGTCCACAGAAGTCCTCAAGTATCACCTCCTCAGTGAAGCCCCTCTGATGCCCCCACTCATCCATGCTCAGTGCTCTCTTTTGCAAACACTTCTTTGTGGCTCAGGTCCCCTCTCTGTGGCTGTCAGTTTACATACTGTCTTCACCAAACAGGGTGCTCCCCAAGGATGAGGAGGGAACTCCCCCTCCTCATGTCCCCAGCACCCTGTTAGTACAAAGTGCAGAAGAGAACTACAGATACGTAGGCTGAAAGTGAGGTGAAAGGATAAACTAAGAATCTAGGAGCAGGGGACGGAGCACAGAAAGGAGAGGGACACACCAGAGCACTGAATAGATCACTGGTTTTGCCACCCAACGGAAGGGGCCCAGCCACTCTGTCCTTTGGCCTAGCAAAAAGCTAGAAAACTCTGGAAGCACACTACAGCCACCAAAGCTTTGCCCAGGGCCATTTCCTCGCAGGTAAATTTGTTTGTTCAAAACAAATGTCAGATAAGCAAACATAATCTGCATAATATTTCTATGTGATCTGCACATCATTTGTACATCCCTTGCAGCCATATGCTCTTTTACTACTTAACAAATAATCATATAACTTTTCCTAACCCTCAAGAAATTACCTTTGGTTCTTCTCATTCCTACAACATCTCCTACTAAGGTTCCCCTGGCCCCAACAGCTGCTCACCAGGTTCTGAAGCCATTCCAGAGGGGTTCTAGGTGTCATCAACCCTGACACCTAGAATATATAAAGAACTCAAAAAAATTAGACATCCCCCCAAAAAAAATTACAGACTCAATCAAAAACAGGCAGCTCAAATAAATAGATACTTCTCAGAACTAGAGATGGCAGATAAATACATGAAGAAAATGTTCACCATAACCAGCCATAAGAAAAAATACAAATTAAAACAATGTGTGATAACATCTTATTCCACAAAGAATGGCCACAATCAAAAAATCTAACAACAAATGCTGGTGAGGATATGGAGAAAAACAGACTCTTCTACACAGTTTGCAGGATTGTAAACTAGTACACCCTCAATGGACATCAGTGTGGAGAGTTCTCAAAACACTGAAAGTTAAAATATCATTTGACCAGCTATCTGCCTTCTAGATATCTCCTCAAAAGAGTTGAAGATACCATAGTAGATTGACAACTGGATCTTGGAAACAAACTGTAGTATGCATAAGTCATGACGCACTAGTCTGTCATAAAGTAAGATAAACCTAAAAGGGCTGGCCTGACAACTTAGGCAGAGCACAGGTGCCAGGGCTTAATCCCGGTTCCAGCCCCGCCCCCACAGCAGGTTGAAAAAGCTGCCGAAACTGGGCCTGGTGGCACAGCCAGTAATCCCAGCACTTGGGAGGCCGAAAACAGGAGAATCACTATGAGTTCAGTCTATGTAGTGTGGCCTTGTAGACCCTGCAGACCCTGTCCTAAATACAGAAAAAAAAAGAAAAAAAAAAAAGTAAGATAAACTTGAGGCACTCAGGTAAGTAGACTTCAGAACACAATCTTAAGTGAAATAAGTCAGACATGCAAGCACAAATACAGCATGGCTTCTCTTACATGAAAAACTCCAAGATAGCCGGGCATGGTGGCACATGCCTGTAATCCCAGCACTCGGGAGGCTGAGGCAGGAGGATTGTTGTGAGTTCGAGACCAGCCTGAGCTACAAAGTGAGCTTAAGGCCAGCCTGAACTGCATAGTGAGACCCTGTCTCAAAAAGACAAAAAAAAAAAGGCCGGGCGTGGTGGCGCATGCCTGTAATCCCAGCACTCG
>PVKA01012881.1:0-19132 GCA_004027165.1 Ctenomys sociabilis
GAGGAGAGGAGAGGAGAGGAGAGGAGAGAAGAGAAGAGAAGAGAAGAGAAGAGAAGAGAAGAGAAGAGAAGAGAAGAGAAGAGAAGAGAAGAGAAGAGAAGAGAAGAGAAGAGAAGAGAAGACAACAGAACAGAACAGAAGAGAACAGAAGAGAACAGAAGAGAACAGAAGAGAGAACAGAAGAGATAAAGGAACAAGCTGGTCAATCATCAGAGTGGGAGCAGTTCACTCACTCCTCTGTGCAGGCAGAATTTACTGCTGGGCTGCAGCATCCTTTATTTAGAGGAAGGCAGGCAGGAGTCAGGGGATCTTACATCACAGTCTACTCTGTGTGGCTCAGTTAACCAAACTATTTTAATACATCCATTTTGATTTTTTTTTCTTTCTTAAGCTCCCTCGAATAGCAGGATTCACTCAGGTTGCAGTCAACCACCAGCAGCCTGGGCCATTTCAATAAGTCTTTTTAACTATATTTTGCTCGATCTATGAGTCTCTTATTTCAGATTGGTTTTGGCCTATGATGTATGTCCTCCCCCTTTCTTCAAATTCCATGTGGTTTTAGTTGAATTTGTCTGAGTCACTCTGAATGAGGCTCCTTCTCTCTTTTCACCATGTTGTATCTCTGCTTTAGAAGATTTTTGATGCTTCAAATTATATTCTTTTGCAGAGTTTGTTTTTATAATTAAATGCACAAAGAAACAAATGTTTTTCAAGTATAGTACTAATCATAGAAGAAGATCATTTCCCAGTAAATGCTGCATAATTATGTGGTCCAGTTTAGAATAATGGTTTACTCAATAGTTAAATTAATCATATTAAAAGGTAATTCAAGGCGTACTTTCAGAGCCCTTGCATTTGATTAAATATCAGCTAATTAGACAACAACATTTTATCACCATTGTACTCAAAATAGTAATTTTTCTATACTTCGAGTAACCCACAATATCTTGGTTTGATAAATTATTTAGGAAAATGTGAGAAATTTCTATGAAGTATCTGAACAATATCTGTCTCTAACCTACACATTAGGATGATTGAAATTTTAAATGACTTTATGCTAAATAAAATATGCAAAATCCATGTTGTGTAGTACTTGAATAATGACCAAAATGTTTGGGAAGCTATAATTTTCAGTTGTTTGGTTAAATATATTTAACAAGAAGCATGTGTTGTGCCATATTGTTAAAATATGCACATATTTTTTTGTATAACTCGTGATCAAGCGTAACTTAAGTGTGTATGAAGGTATAGTTGCTCAGCTGTCAAGGTGAATATGCCTGCTATATGAAAATCAGAAGAAAAAGGCTGCATGTCTTTTTCAGAATATAAACATGTATTCATAAACACAGAAAAATATCTGAGACCTTATACAATTAGATTATTATGAAGTTGTGTAGATGACTGAATTATGAAGCTTCAGTTTCATTTAAATTTTTTCTAAATTTTCTGTTAGTATAATTTTGTTGTTTTTACCTGGAATTGAACTCAGGACCTTGACTTGCCACATATTATAATGTTAAGAAGTGAAAAATAATAAATCTACAGAGAAGTTGCAAAGTGCTTAGAAAAGAAGGCTAAAAACAGCTATAATACTAAATCTTGAATAAAATAAAATGCATTGAAGAAATAAAATAAGGGACCAGTGACACAGCTCAGTAGACTGACGCATCTGCTTAGGCATGCAGGCAAGCACAGGGACCACCATTCGATCCCCAGTGCCACATGCCAAGCCAGCCTTGCCCTCAATGCGGGCTGAGCCGGCCAGAGTCCAGGCGCAGTGGCACGCACCTATAATCCCAGCGCCAGGGAAGCTGAGAGCAGAAGGATCGCTATGAATCTGAGCTGCATAGTGAGACCCTGCAACAACCAAATGATACGTTTTTATAAAAAATAGGAAAATAAATGCATGTTATGAAAGCAGAAAATAAAGTCAGCACTTATGGAAACCTATATGTACAAATATCCTTTCATCAAGCCAGAATGCACAAGGTTAATTTTTTTAATAGTCATGAATTAGATTAAGGAAATCAAATGGTATCAGTAACAACTGGCCACCACTGCAACATCCAAATTTGAAAGGACAGTTTCCTAGAAGACCCTATTGCAAGCACAGGGTGTACTCTTCTGGAAGTGAACAAGGACAAATTGCTTTACTGCTGTTCTACAAGGAATTTTTCTACATCATTTATGACAAATGCCCTAAGGTTACACTGTAACAACATGCTTCAGTAACTAACACTATTAAAAACAGTTGCAGTCTATTATCTACTGGAAATCAACAAATTATAAAATTTTATGCCAACTAGCAAAACAAAGTCAGGTCAGATAACTAGGTACCTTGGATGCAATATTTATGGATTTTGAAATCTTAAAAAATAAAAAGGTCTGTAGAAAACTATTTCCCTACATTGAAATGGATGGAAAAATTAATACTTATTTTAGAAGTTCTGGCTTACTGGTGGTAATCAAAACAGGTCTTGCAAGTGACATTGGGATAAACTCACATAAAGTAAAGAAGAATTTATAAGCAGACCACTGCTTATTAATATTTAGTTCAGTAAGGAACGGAGAGATAGCTCAGCAGAATAAGTGTTTCCCTGACAAGCGCAAGGGCCTGAGTTCAATCCTTGGTTCCATCAAAAAAAAAAAAAAAAAACAAATTAGCTCAGTAGTTACTATGTAACTTTTTACAAAAAATAAAGTAATATCATCTTTTGGTCCTAGTATTTGAAAGAAATGTGTTTATAACTTATAATATATTTACTCAAATCATACAAACAAACAAGAAGGTGTGCCCACAGGAAAAGGTGGCACTGGGTGAGCGTAGGACCCTGTGCTGGGAAAGAACACATGAGTGTCTGTAGCGTGTGTCTCACTGTTTCCACACCCAAGGCTTTCTGCCTCCAAGTAAGTATCCCCAGGAGTATCAGAGACATTTGGGAAAACAGGAATCACAGCGTCCCGGTAATGACTTCTCCGAAGGAGACCTGATGGGGAAATTGTAAGCATTCTTATTTGAGGGCATCATCCTGGTCAGCCCCTTACACCACAGGCTGTGGAGTGAGGCGTGCGTGTTAGCCTGTAAGCTGTGATCATAAGCAAATTTCATAGACTTGCAGCGATGTAGAAACACGCTAATGCTGATATTATGACGGATATTAGTAGCATTTACTATTACCTGAATGCTGTGCGTCCTCTGTATCTGTGTGATGAAGCCCAATTACTAATGTGATGGCATAGGAGGCCGAGGCCTGGGAGAGGTGGGCTGGGAGCCAGATTCCTCTGACATTAAATCCCCTGGCTTTCCCTTCAGTGGATGGTGCTTGACTGCATTTATGATAGCTTTACTTGTTATGCATTACGCAAAATGTCTATTTTGTTCACATTTTAAGCAAATATAACACAAAATATTTAATATTTTGTGATAGTAAACATGAAAGTGTGCCCTGACAACATAGAGATAATTTAGAATCTAGAAAATTACAATAATAAGCATTTAATAAAGGAGGAGAAATTAAAACAAAACTGTCTGCTTCAAAATGCACCTTGAGACCATAAAATGAAATAAATCAGACACAGAAGCTTAACTATTGTATGGCTTCTCTTATAGGAGAAAGCCAAAGCATAAGTAAAGAACTAAGTGCAGAAATATCTCTCTGCCCAAACATTTCTGCTTGCAAAAATGTACTCTGCAAAATGGAGTGTTCAGCAAAACTTCGCTTCTGTCTGCCATCTCCACCTCAGGTGAGGGCCATAAATGTGGTCATCTTTCTCAGAATCATCGAATGAAATGAGTTCACAAACCAGCTAAGGCACCACCGTAAGGAATAGGTAATAGGAAATTAAGGTTTTTTGCAAATACAAGGGACCGAGAGAGAGAGGGAGAATGAGAGGAAAGGGATGGAAATAGTTGTATTATGCGCATGTACCAACTCCCAACAGGAGTGTAATTATTATGTACGGTGGACATGTACTAATAAAAAATAAAAATTAAAAACTACATGGATCATATCTGCCCAACAATACAATAGTGCACTAAGCTATGAGTAAATTTAATAATACATTCATTCTATTAGCCATGTGCAGTTCATTAGGAAGTACGTGAACTTTTAAATTTGAAATAGTGGTGCGTTTAACATATTTGCTATAGAAAATCTATTGTGACAAAATCCAGGTGTCTCCCACAGGAATTGCTATTATATTCTGATTTTTAAAGTTTATTGCAACTATATTCTTACTTTAAGGTTGTTTTGTTCCATAGTTTAACCCATTATGACTATATATTTATATTTTTTCCAAGCATGCATGAGTTTCTTTTGTCTGTATAAGCTAGAAAGTCTAGCATCTTCCTTGGCAAGGGACAGAGCAGCTAACAAGACCCTGGCCTCGGTAGTTCATAGAACAGATGAATAAAAGGAAATATATCAACTCTCAGATGTTATATATAATTTAATCAAAGATACCACGCATAAAGGAAATGTGAAGTCTTTCCAGTCTTGAAGCACCTCACTGAAAATAAAATTTGAAGCCTGATGGAAAAACTGATGAAATTATACAATCATGTCAGCCATCCTGTATATATACTTGCAAGTTTTTCCCTCCTTCCTTTTGTTCCTATTTTTTCTCATTTGTCTCATCTTTGTTGTTTAATCCTTAAGTTCAGTTTCTTTCCATTTTACTATATGTATTATAGTTTTCAGGTTTCATTTATTCTTTCAGGTTCTGACATTAGGGAAACAATATATTTATCATGTGGGCCTGATTTATTTCACTTATTAGTATAGCCTCTAGTTGCATCCACTTACCTATAAAGGCTTCAAATTTTAATTTATAGTTCTTTATCCATTATATAAGAATACCACATCTTTCTCATCCATTCCGCAAGTGATGGGCATTTTGGTTGTTTCCAAGATTTGGCTATCACAAGTTGTGCTGCTGTAAACATGGATGCACACATATCACTATGGTATATTTTCAGTTCTTTTGAGAAAATACCGAGAAAGAGAATGGATGGATTGAATGGGATTTCCAGACCCAGTTTTTTGAGGAGTCTACACTCATTTTCATAGTGGTCATGCCAGATCACATGCCTACCAACACTGGAGTAGGATTCTTTTTTTTTTTCTGCAGCTTTTCCAGCATTTTTTATTAGGTTATTTCTTTTAATAGCCATTCTTTCTGGAGTGAGATATCTCAATGTTGTTTTAATTTGCATTTCTCAAATGGCCAGTGCTATGGAAGGTTTTTTCATGGTTTGATTTGCCACTTGTATTTCTTCCTCTGGGAAGTGTGTATTCATTTCACATGCCCATTTTTGGACTGGGTGGTTAAATTGGAGAGACTGAATTTTTTTAGTTCTTTATATAATTTCCTTATTTATTTATTTCACTTTACGTATTTGGTATAAGGTATCGCTGTGCAGTTCAGACTCTTAGTGATCCTCCTGTTGTCAGCCTTCCAAGCACTGGGATTACAGGCATGCTCCTTCTCTGGTTGAGCACACCCTGCTGGTGGGGCCAGCTCAGCATATGTGACCTGGCATTGAACCCTTGGTCCCTGCATTTGCCAAAGTAGGCATTTGGTCTACTGAACTATCTTACAGCCCTATATAATTTAGATATAAATCCTTTGTATGAGAGATTCTTGGTTATGATATTCCTTCATTTATGGGTTGTCTTTTCACCCTGTTGGCAATGTCTTTTTATGTGAAAATAAAAAATCTTATTAATAAGATGAGATTCCCATTGTTGATTCTTTGCAGTATTTCCCATACAGCTTTTTCCCATAATTTTATTGAAGAATAAGTAGCAATGAGAAAGTTTCAAACCAAATTAGTAGAACAGACCAAATAATTAATACATTGCATATTGTTTTCTTAGTGGTTATTTGTTGCACAAGATGCAGACATTATATTCTATTTACAAACACTATTAGAACAGATCCGTCTATTCACTGAATTAAAAGAATGTAGCTGTATATCTAAACTATTTTGAATATACAGATACAAAATGGTCATTCATTTGTATCCTCTCTTTTTGTTTAATTTTGCATTTAAATATTATAGGTGTGTGAATTCAGCAAAATATTCCCAAATAGTCCAGTAGTCCATAATAATATTGGGTATTCTATATGTCTGGTAATGTCAGAAGTTGCTACTTGAGTATTTATAGCTCAGCATAATAATATGGCTTTACCTCTTATAATTTGTTTTTATACTTTTCTTTTGGATGGTTAGGACCAAGATAAAGCAAGACCTATGTAACAAGAATTGTAGCTTTTGTATCTGATTAAGGTCAATTAAATCCCGTCAGGATTTATCCTGAGACCCTGTTCCCATACAGTTTGGCTTTTATTCATGAACTTTCTGTATACTCCTATGTCTTCAAGATTTCCACTTACTTTCTCTTCCAGGAAAGTTAGTGTTTCTGTTTTAATGTTTAGATCTTTAATCCATTTTGACTTTAGCATATGGCAATAGACCCAGGTCTAATTTTATTTTTCAGTATGCGGAGAGTCAGTTTTCCCAGCACTATTTGTTAAGGAGGCTGTCTTTCTTCCAATGAACATATTTGGCCCCTTTCTTAAAGATGAGATGGCTAAGTGTGTTTGTAGTTGTGTCTGCATTTTCTAATCTGTTCCATTAATATTACAGTCTGCTTTTTTCCAGTGTCATGCTAATTTCATCACAGTAACTTTGTAGTGTAATTTCAAGTCAGAGATTGTAATGCCTCCTGCCTTGCCTTTGTTGACCAATGACTCTATAGAAGATGTGACCCAGAGAAACAAGGTACAGGCATATAGGTTATCCCCCTTTCTAGAGTCAATGTACTTGTCAAAGGCCCAGGTTAATTCTTATGAAAGCAGGTTGTTATAAAACAGGATGGACACACACAAGTAGCGTTCTTTCTACATGCAGCTATGTCTTAATTCCTTTCCTCATTGCTAAGACAAAATTCTTAAAATCCACAGAATAAAGGTAGAAAGCTTTATTTATCTCAGAATGTGTAGAGGTTTCAGTCAATAATCAGCAATCTCCAAGGCAAGGTGGCTTGACTGTGATGCATCATAGAGAACAAAGAGTTCATGGTGAGAGAAGACACTGAAAGCCACAAAGGATAGCCACAACTCTCTCCACCCCTTATATGTTATACAAGCTCCTCAGGACACATAGTACCCACATCCTTAATCCTGGTGTCCTTGATGCTGACCTTGCACCATCGATCAATCCCAGTGTCACACACTATATTCAGCTACCTGTGTAAAAGCCCACCTATGACTGTCTGAAGCTTTGGAAGAACATCCAGACATATCAATAACAAACCACATTCCTTCTGTTTCTCTACCATGTTATAATGCATGACACGGAGGAAGTACAGTTCACCCTACATAGTGGCAACGATTTCAGGTTTTCCAGCCACCAAACCAATAAGTCAAATTAATAGCTTTTCTTCATAAAGTCACTGACCTCAGATAATGTTCAATAGCAGCACGAAATGAGGTGACAATTTTGGGGTAAATTTGCAAAAGAAACGATTCCAGATTTGCAGCCTTTATTTTAAAAGATGTCTTACCAGAAAAATAAAGACACATGATTTTTAAAGAATGTTTTCAGATGATCCAAAATTTTCCTGTAATTTTTAAGCAGTGTTTCCAATAAGCATCTTAGTAGAAAGAAGTCATTTTCACTTACAATTTGCAACTTATTGAGTCTCTAAGTTTTTCCTACAACAGTAAAACATTTAATGCAACCAATTGTCTACTCTGAGGACATAACTATATAGTTGTTCAGTTACCAGCTAAGAAGTCTGTGTACACAGTAGAAACCAGTTGCTTCAGTTAAGTGATTGTTATCACCTTTAGGTAATTACAGGTGAAAGGGTTTTATTCTTAATGAAGTCCAATTTTAGTTATTAAAATATAAAAATAGTTATCTCTGCCTGCTAAATGTTCCCTTAGAATACAATGATAGTAACTAGAAATTGCATTCTTAGGGATTTTTTTGTTGCTTGCCTTGGGATTTGCCTCTTCAGAGCTTTAGCTTTTTCAGTGCAAAATTAATGATTGTACAAGTTTCTTCTAAGAGTGATCATCCTAACTGCATTTTTATTGCTATATTGCAGAAATAACAATTTGTGAATTCCTGATACATTTGGGATTTGATGTGGTTAAAATAAAGCCCAGTGTTTAAAATGCAGCAATATATATTCAAACTGCTATATAATCCTTCTATTGCATCATAAAATACAGTTGAACAATCTGAAATAATTAGGCTTGATAAACAATAATAATATACATACTTACAGGTTAGCTTGTCCAGTCTTCTTCAGATTGACTGCTCCAGTGTCAAATCCATGAGCCAAATATTAGGAGTTACAATAATTTGAAGATGTCTTAAAATTTTACAAGAATTCCTTAACAATTGTTCTTAATCCTTTCTCCCCATGAAATTTTAATGCCATGGACATATGTATGCAATACTTATTTATATTTGCTAATCCTTTAGAGGACCACAAACTACAGTAATACCTAAAATTGTTTTCATCTCCTCATCAAATCATATTTATCGACTCATTACATATAGGATCTTACATTATATAACACTTTAGTCTGCCCTTAAGGATATAAATAACTTAGAATCTCTTTGCACAAAATGTTTTAAGTGTTTTGCCTGCTTGGCTTGCTAATCCATCAGGTAAATTAATAATGAACTTTAGTGACCCCATTATAAAGAAAAGATAATTAATTTCTCTGGATACAACCATAGTAATTTATCGATTATACTTGCCCAGAAAAGAATGGCTTGTCACAATGCCATCATATTGTAAGTTTCTCCATTCAAACATATATCTTCCCTCAAATCAAAGATAAATGTTAGGTGGGTTGGAGTGTGTGAGGAGCACTGTAGTCAAAGCCATTAATTGTGTCCTTCCTTTTCATTACATGATTTTTCTCTTCTCACAGATGTCTCTATAACTTATTTTTCATCATTTCATAGCATATTCAAAAGTCAACTATTTCATACTTTAAACACATAACGAACATAGTAAAAAAAACAGAGTCCACTTTTGCATTTTCAAGGATTCTAATATTCATTGGCTTGGAAATATAAAGTCAGTGCACAGCTTTATTCAAACTAAGAAGTGGAAAACAATTTGATCACAGTTCTTATATGTTAAATTAGATGATATAAACAATAAATAATACTTGTTACTTTATTTTATTTTATTGAGAAACACATAGCAATAAGACAGTTTCAAAGCTGATTAATAGGACAGTTTCAATAATTAATACATTGTACATTCTCATCTTCTTAGTGGTTATCCCTATTACAAGACACATACAGGATATCCTGTCCAAATATTGTTAGTACAAATCTCTTTTCTTTTGATTTAAGTGAAATTAGGTGTATATCCATCCTAACTATACTGTATATACAAATACAAAATGGGCCTTCCTTTGTATCTCCTTTTATTGTTTAGTCCTGTCAGAAATGGGCATTCCATTGGCAACAAAATACTATAGGTGAGTGAATTCAGCAAAACAACCCAACACACTCCAGAAGTCCACAATAGTAGTAGGTTATCCACAGAAGTTGTTGACTTGAGTCTTTCACAGCTCAGTTTATTAATATGGCTTTATTTTATATACCTCCTTTTTATACTTTTCTGCTGGATGGGTAAGACCAAGATAAAGCAAGACCTATATAACATAATATGTATCTTTTGTATCAGATAGGATTAGTCAAGTCCCCTCAGAATTTATCCTGTAACCCTGTACCACAGTTTGCAGACCCATTGTCAGTGTCAGCTATGTGGATGAGTCATGGCCATTGCCTGACCAATAAGAAACTGTATTGGTTTTTTTTTTTGCAGAACCAGGGATTGAACCAGGGATTGTACTGGGGATTGCCAGGAAAGCACAATGAATCACACTTGAATACAAGTTTGCACACTGATATATTTAATAGGTACTAAAACATGGCATATTAATTTTTATACATTTTGACTATTAAAATAGTCTGTCATTGACATTTTTATCAAGGTATCTTAATTTTTCAAATATATAACAAACAGAAAGTTCAAATTATTATTGTCAAATAGTGATAATTTAGGTCATTGGTCTAACTAAAGCACTGGAATAACATGTTTCCCAATGCATCTACTCATTTTTTTATGGTGTCAAATAAATATACTCATATCAATAGTGTGTACTACTAACGATAACAAAGGTTTTTTTTATTTGTTTGTTTGTGTGTTTTGTGGCTGCCTCAGTCCACCCTGGGGGTGGGGCTGGCATGGCATGTGGTGCCAGGATCACTTGTCCCTGAGCACTTGTCCAAACTTGCTTAAGCAGGCTCAAGACTACTGGGCTATCACCAGTTCTAGAATAAAGTTATTCAAAAAAATAATTCATTAATTTTTCAGTCATATAACAATGATACAAAAATTTAACATAAGCATATTTTATTATATTGAGAAACAAACAGCAATGACACAGAATCAAAACAGATTAATAGGACAGTTTCAATAATTAATACATTGTACATTCTCATCCATAATACAGAAAGCAGACACGATATCCTGTCCAAAAACTATTAGTACAAATCCTTCTACTCATTGAGTTAAGCGAAAGTAGCTGAATATCTATTCTAACTATTTTGTATATATGAATACAAAATGGTCCTTCCTTTGTATCCCCTTTTTCTGTTCAGTCCTGTCAGAGATGGGTATTCCATTGGCATCTAAATACTATAGGTGCTTGAATTCAGCAAAACAATTCAACAGATCCATTGTCAGTGTCAACACAGTCCAGCAGTCCACAATAGTAGTGAGTTATCTGCAGAAGGTGTTGAATTGAGCCTTTCACCATAAACACAAATTTAAAAATTAAAGAGTTGGGGCCAGCATGATAGCTCAGCGATCTAAAGCACCTCCTTAGAGAAGCTTAGGCAGGCACAAGGAATGGTGGTTCGATCCTCAGGAGTACAGGGGTAGGCTGAACTGGCCAAAAAACCCAAAATTTTAAAAGTTTTTTAAAAATTAAAATTAAACATAAATGAACAACAATGAATAATTTGAATATTTTGAAGGAAATGGTTATAACCCTAAAAATGTTAATTCTACCTTAAACTTGAGGATACCTGCATTCTTGAAATATAAAGAACCAACTGTAATGGGTAAGACAATGACCCTCAGAATCTTCACAAGATTTTCAAATCCAGCAGTTAATTGGAAGGATTCTCACCCTGACTAACTATATATGCTGATACATGTAAACTAAGCAACTGCACTGAAGATGACAGTTTGTAGTAAGAGGTTCAGGCTTGGAGTGCCTGTCATTCTGGTCTTCTGAACAGGTGATATTTGTCATGATATGCCAGTTGCAGCCAAGTTGTCATTCAGGTAGGCATTTGTTTAAAAAGGAGGGGGTGGTGAATGAAGGCAGGAAAGAGGAAAAGGAGTGATGTGGGACTGTCCTGCTACAATGCTGTATATGGTTAGATTTCTAAATCTATGTGTAAACACATATAATTGTTTATTTCTATTTTTAAGATACATTTTAATTTTTTAAATTTTTATATTTTGTAGGGACTTAAACTTTAACATACCACTACTTGATGAAAAATACCTATTCATGTTAAGCTAAGATGTTTGATATTCAGACAGATAATAAGGTTAAGCTCAACAACCTAGGATGTACGCTAGTAACAATAAGCTTCTCTTTTGGAGGGTTAACAACCTAAGTTTGCAGACCTAAAATTAGAGAAAAAGAAGGGTTTCAAGGACATCCAACAATTTGGGCCCTAGCCTTTCAAGGTCAATTAAGACTCAGGACATAGCAGAACCTATACTGCAACATCATGCAACTCAGTGGTGTCCCAAAAGTTCTGATCAAGGAGATTATGGGGCCGAAGAGGAAGGTGATTGAGGATGTAGAGTGTACCTAAGGAGAGTCACTTTGAGAGAAAACATTCTCTCAGGCTTTCACAGAAAGCAAATTGGTCAAGCAATGACCGTGACTCAACCACATGACTGACACAGACCAAGGATCTACAAACTGCTGCACAGTGTCTCAGGATAAATCCTGAGGGGATTTGACTGACTAATCAGATACAAAAGCTATATTTCTTGTTACATAGGTCATGCTTTATCTTGGTCTTAACCTTTCAGCAGAAAAGTATTAAACTAAAGTATAAGAAGTAAAAACATATTATTATGCTGACTTGTAAAGGACTCAAGTCAACAAATTCTAACATTGCCAGACATGGAAAACCAAATACTGTTATGAACTACTAGACTATTTGGGAATATTTTGCTGAACTCACACACCTACAGTATTTAATTGACAAAACTGAGCAAATAAAAGGGGATACAAATGAATGACCATTTTGTATCTGTATATTCAAAATAGATATACAGCTACATTCTCTTAATTCAATTAATAGAGGAATCTTTTCTAATTGTGTTTGTAAATAGGATATCATGTCTGCACCTTGTACAACAAATAACCACTAAGAAAACAATATGCAATGTATTAATTATGAAAGCTGTCCTACTAATTTGACTTGAAAATGTCTCATTGCTATTTGTTTCTCAATAAAATTATGAAAAACAATTAAAAATGAACCTTTTATAAAAGACATTAAACATGTCTCTGAATGATAAATGTGACACATAATTATCATAAAACTGAATTATTCTGTAGAAGTTGAGACAAAATAGGAATTTCAACTAAATATTTCACTTGAAATAATGCATGCATCTGTGTGTAACTGTCACTGTGATCTTGCCTTTGATAGAGGTTTTTTCAATTTCTATTTATTTTTAGTAAATTTTCTGACATAGTCTCCCAATATAATCACAGAGCCATTCATAGTTTATAGAAAACTAAAGTAATCTTAGGCAAATAAAATTTAAAATATTGGTTGCTGTTGACTTTAAAGGAAATATTTTGTGAACAGTAATATTTTTAGTACATATTCATATATTTTTATCAATTATAAAAGATAGCTCACATGCTGCTTTTGTATAGATTAAAACAGTAATTTTCAAGCAGAGATACAACAGAAAGCTGGAGTCCATGACATGAGCAACTCAACTTATCCTGCATCTCAGCCCTTCTTCTCCCCAGCTTGGCATTTCTGTAGAACCCAATCTGCTCACCTACATACTGCATCCGAGGCTGTGGGCCATTCAGCTATCACTATTTCAACATAGAGCATTCATTGAATCATTTTTTGTGTGGCATTCACAACTAATGGCTTACCATGTATTAAATGACAATGTAAAAACTCAATATTTGTCTCTGTATTATCCTGACAACATCTATAATAAAGAATAACCTATAAATACCTGTATATTATATACAAGTAATTGTGAATCAAAGTATCTGAAACTTTTACAGACTGCATTTCCCTTGCTTTTCTTATAGATCTTCCCATTAAGGTCTGTGTAATGATCAACATTTAGCTCAAGAGTTTTTTTGAAAGTAAAACAACAATTTTTTCAAAGCAATGCTATTCTGTAAAACAATGTATTTATTTCTTTTACTCTTTTGGATTTGATGGCAAGTGACTACTTTCTCCCTATATCAATCATTTTCATTATCAATGTATTAAACAGAGATGTGTGTGGAGGCTGGGGGTTAGGGCTTGTGTTAGATGTGCTGCCTGGCATGGCCAGGAACCTGGGCTCAATCTCTGGAAGGAAATAAGGGGGAAGGTTGGTGTTACGATTTGGATCTAGATATTACTCCAAAGCCTCATGCAGAAATACAGGACAGGCTTTTCAGAAGTGGCTGAATCTAGAGTTTGTGATCTAGGTTCAGGGACAACGAAGTGCTAATGAGTGTGAGTGCTAAACTTGCATAAGGTGCATAGCCTATATACAACGTAAGGAACAGAAAGAGGCTTGTTGTTCCTCTTCCTCTGTCTGATTGTTGCTTTTGCTCTTTTCTGCCATCATAAACTGTTGCCCACCTGCCCTTTCTCACTCTACCTTAGAGTCAGTAAATTATGAAATCTCTACAATAGTAAACTAAATAAACATTTCCTCCCTTAACTTGTAGGTGTTGAATATTTTGGCTTAGCAATGAGAAAAGTAACTAAAAGCGGTTCTACCAAGGTGAAGTTCTGGGGCTCATCCTCTGTGCTGTAACAAACAATAAATACAAATATATAAGTAGTTTATATAAATATATAATTTGTAAATATATAATGTACATATTCAATACACACCCAATATCAAATGCATGTGTCCATGTATAAATTTGCTGCAGTTTGTAAACAAACTCTCATATGCTCATCGGCTAGTCTAACACAAGTAGAAAGGAACAAATCAACATGGATCAAATGTCCAAAAAACTCACTCTATAAGAAAAAGCTTAGATGTTACCAAGTTGGTTGAAGTTTAAAAATTTAAAATAAAAGTAAGTCAGTAAGGTGGCTGAAGTTACTGATTGCCAAAATTTTCTTTTTCTGTATTTTAGAGAAGGGTCTACAGGGTGTTCAGAGTCTCACTACTAGATCAGACTCATAGTGATGCGCCTGTTTACAGCCTCCCAAGTGCTGGGATAACAGGCTTGTGCCATCACACCAGGTCTCAATTGCCATCTCAGCTCACCTGGGGGCGGGGCCGGCACAGCAGGCCCAGGCATCGAATCCCAGGCTGCTGTGCCTACTTGCAGGTGCTTTAATCTGCTAAGCTTTTTGCCAGCCCAGATTGCCGGAAATCTTTAAGCAAATTAGGGTTGAAAAAAATTAAAATACCAATTTAAATATACTTTCTTAAGGTTTAACTGGTTCAGAACTCTTGTTCCAACCTCATGGAAAAGAAAACTATCCTTAGAGGCCCGCAGCAGGGACTGACATCAAGCTGCTTTCTTTCCCCTGTAAAACTGATGCAGAAGCAGTCTATTGGAAAAATCTGGTGCTTTTGTAAAGTGGAAAACTCAGTTGAAGGATAAAATTGCTCCATTTCAGGTAGAAATATCTTTAGAAAGCCTTTCAAAATGGAAGCTTTTCTCTTAGGAGACACTGAAGGGTGAAATTAAGGCCTTACTATCTTTGGCACCCCTGCTGAGTGGAATTTGAAGAGACATGCTAGGGCCATATTTTTTTTTTCTTTTTTTTTTTTGCTGGAATTATCAAGGCTTCTGCTGCAATCAACTAAAATTAATACTGAGTTTTCAACATCTTGTCAATTTCTTCCTGAAGTGTGAAAAACACTAACTTGTAATGCTTTAAAATGTATTTGATTAAAATACTCAATAACTTATGAAGCACAAATACCTATTCTTCAAGTTGATTGTTTTGATTGCCTCCCATTACCAATATCGACACACACAGTTATGCTTATCTAGTTGTGCCCCCAAAGCTGCATGCACTCGTGGGGCAGCTTCTAGAGTTTGTGACTAATTCTTGATCCAATGCTGGGCTGATGTCAGTGCTCCACTACCTTGGCGCTGACAATCTGCATACAAAGGTAAGGAGGATGAGAAGCTTACTAGCTGCCCTAGCTGCTGTCCTTCCCTTGACACTTTGCTGCCTTCCACCACTATGAACTGCTGCCCTCGACCATGTGCCTCTCTGCCTTGGAGCCAGCTGAGGATGGACTGAAACCTCCACTCGCTGTGAGCTAAATACACTTTTCCTTCCTTCATTTTGAATGTTATGTATTTTCCCCCCAGCAATGAGAGGAAAGTAACTGAGATAGACACCTACCTGTACTACTATGTCATCATGGTCTTCACTCCATCTCCTTCATAAATTCTCCAGCATTTCACTTACTACTGAATTTACACACCAAAATTCATAATTTAGTTATTTTATCATTCTATGATAAACTGTTTTTCCCTTTTATCTCACATCCACTTGCTCAGAAAGCACCAGTATATTAGTCACTTCCATGACTTGGACAAAATACCTGATACCCACAGTTTAAAAGTGTAGAGATTTATTTTGGCTCAGATATCAGAGGATTCGGTCCGTGACAAGCTAGATCCAAGGCAGAACTGTATTAGGGATACAGGGAAGCCATCCTTGTCAACCAATGGCATGTAGGAAGCAGAGAAAAAAAGGAGGAGGCAAAGCCAGACTATGCACTCCAGTGCCCACCCCTTCCAGCCAACTGCAGCCTTGCACAACACACTGAGCTATGAATTCCTCAAGTGATTGATCAACTGATGGCCTGTGATCAATTCCCTTCCAAAACCCCACTCTGAACACATGAGATATGGGTGAAATTTTAGATCTCATACACAATACAATTTTCCTACTTAAATCGTTAAAGTGTTCAAGTATTACCAATTTATTTTTTAAAGACCTACCTAACCATGTAACTAGCTACATAGTTTCTCTTCTAAATATCTTACATTCTATCAGTTTATAATATTTTCTTCACTTTCCACTGCAATCGGTCCTTGTTCCATTGAAATCTAAAACATATTCTTTTATTCTTCATTTTATCTCCAAAAGTCAGCTGGTAAATATGGGCACTTTTATTCCTAAACTTCTCATTTTTCAAGTAAATTACCTTCTTGTTTACCCTCAAGGCCTTTTGATGCTCCTCCTCCACTTTTTGACTTTGTCAACTTTCTCTGCCAAGTGTCTTTCATCTTCCTTTTGGGCTATCACCTCTGTGTCCAAGATTCTAAAATCCACCCTTGTCCTCCAGATGATATTTCTGATATCCAATTATATAATAATACTGCAGCTTAAGAACTGTTATATTTGAAGCCCTAGAAATGCACCATCCTCAAGGCTAAACACACTCACTGACTTATTTTGACTAATCATCCTCAGTACCCTGAAAAGTAGATAGAATTCTCATCACCACAGATGTGGAAACTGATGTTAGGATAAAAGTTGTGCCTGAGGCAACAACGTTAGTAGGTAGCATTCAGACCAGTCAGAATTCCGACCAAATCCTAAATTAGTGTTCCTTCACTGTCAACTTGTTTTCTAAAACATAGATACTATGTACTTCAGCTCAAAACCTTTCTGGATGCAATTTGATGAATTTCTCCATTCTCACCCAACACATACACCTTTCTGTAAAAACTAGATTGTGCGAGTGGGGAGATGGCTCAGTAGAATAAGTGCTTCCCTAGCAAGCCCAAGGACCTGAGTTCAATCCCAGATTCTGACAAAAACAAAACCATGAAAAATAATTAATAACTAGATTATATTTCCAGTTTATATCATTTTGTCTATCTCTCATTCACAGAGTCAACTCTCTCTCATTTTGCTCTCTAAATATTTCTATTGATTCCATTATCTGTAATTGTTTAAGTCTCTGCTTTTCAGTGGTCTGTAGGATGCATTCAGGTATTTTTTTCTTGCCCACTACTGTGTCTCCAGGGTCACGGAAAATATTAGGCTTTATTTGACATTCAAAGAACTCCAGGCAACTGTAGTAAATAAAAACACTCATTCTGTGATTCCCCTTTATCTCACTATTCAGAAAGCATTAGTCACTTGACATGACTGGGACAAAATATCTGATACCCACAATTTAAAAGCGTAGGGATTGATTGATGTTCAAAGCCACAAACAACTCATCAATGCCATCTCTGAGATTTATTTGGTTACTCAGGTAGGGAAGTTTCCACCTAAGAGGTTATTGCTCATTTACTGAGTAAAGTACATGATATACTTGAAGATTAGAGGAATAAGTGTTTAAGTAATTGAATAAAACCACTTTTGTATGCTGATCACTATCAATACGTTATACGCATAGACTTGTTTTATCTCCACAATATTTTTATGAAAACTTTAAGCAGAGATCTGTGATGAGATTCAGTTAAGATTCTGCAAGTAGCATTCTCTGACTCTGAGGACCATGCTGTCTGCTACTCAGACTTTTCAGCAACTCTTGTTTATTAGCTTAATCTGCCTCAGCCTTCTAAGGAGTTACAGATTACAGGGATGTGCCAGCATGCCTGACTTTCGTTTATTTGAAAAATTCATATTTTTTAGGTAGTTTAAATAATTGAAACTTTAAAAAATATTAATTTTGGTTCATTTATGATATGAGCTTTACACACGCCACTGGTTAAGGATTACTGTCTGATTTATAAAATTTGTGTATATTTTGCTAATGCATTTATAACTGTTTTTCCATTTTTTCAAGGTAATTATTTATAAACTTTTATTTTGACCCATGACCATATGGTACTTTATTTAATAAATATACCTCATAAACAAAAACAAAAAAAGTAAATTTGAATGATCCTATCATGAAAATTTCTTCAAAAGTGAAATTCAGCCTCAAAAATTAGTTAAAAAGAGAAAAATTATGACATACAGATATTTATTATAGAATCAAAATCTATTAATAAAACACACTACCTTACAGAAACTATGGTAATGTAACATTCACTTTGGAAATATTTTAATGTCATTGATATTCATGATTTTAATTTATGAAGTAACATTTAGACACCTCTTAGCTTCAAATCAAATGTATAATCACATCCATTTCAATGATTCCTGAAAAAGAATTACATTCTATTTACTTCCTATCTACTTTAAGAAGTATCTTAAAATTTGAGAGAATATGAAAAAGCAGGCAAGGGAAAAAATTCATTAATGGAAAATTTAACTCTTAACTTGTACTAATGCATGTTTCATAAATCATTAGAAGTATCTGATTTCATAATATCATTCATTGTTGCTTCAGACATGAAACATTTTTAATGGTGGAAGCAAGTAATTAATTTAAAATAGCAAATATTAAGACTTCATTTGATTAAATGGTTTAAAAAACTGCAATGTATTTATGCTTTCTCTTACTTAGATTTCCAGTTTGTTTTGAATCCTTCCTAACTTTTACATACTTAAACCTAATCTGTATTATTTCAGCTATTATTAAAATTTCCAATACTTTAAGAAGAATTGGGAAATATTCCTAGACCACTTTTCTCACTGAATGTTACCAGAAACTATCAACTACCTGTACTGGCTTTATTGTTGTCCTGATTCTGATTTCAACAATATATTGCTGCATTAGTAGTACCTATGAGACAACACTAATTAAACATGCGAATGTGATGTAAAAGAACATTTTTTCCTTGAATAATAGGTACTCATGAAGTAAGGCATAAAATTGTGTTAATGTTACGAGAAGGTTTT